>NW_026480432.1:0-74892 GCF_026875155.1 Cherax quadricarinatus
TAGGGAGTAAGTTTGATCTATGAAGAGTGGGGGGGGTGTGTTGCCAGGGATGGGATTTAGTGATTATTCTTACTGCGGCTTTTTGTTGGGTTATTATTGGCTTTAGGTGTGTTGCTGCAGTTGAACCCAAGCACAGATAGCATAGGTGAGGTATGGATATATAAGTGAATGGTATAGTGTGAGAAGGGCAGTTTGCGGCACGTACCTGGAGTTTACCTGGAGAGAGTTTCGGGGGTCAACGCCCCCGCGGCCCGGTCTGTGACCAGGCCTCCTGGTGGATCAGCCCCTGATCAACCAGGGGGTTGCTGCGGGCTGCACGCAAACCAACGTACGAGCCACAGCCCGGCTGATCAGGAACTGACTTTAGGTGCTTGTCCAGTGCCAGCTTGAAGACTGCCAGGGGTCTGCTGGTAATCCCCCTTATGTGTGCTGGGAGGCAGTTGAACAGTCTCGGGCCCTGACACTTATTGTAGGGTTTCTCTTAACGTGCTAGTGACCCCCCTTGCTTTTCATTGGGGGGATGGTGCATCGTCTCCCAAGTCTTTGTTTTCGTAGTGAGTGTTTTTTCGTGGGGCAAGTTCGGTACTAGTCCCTCTAGGATTTTCCAGGTGATATAATCATGTATCTCTCCCTCCTGCGTTCCGGGGAATACAGGTTTAAAAACCTCAAGCGCTCCCAGTAATTGAGGTGTTTTACCTCCGTTATGCGCACCGTGAAAGTTCTCTGTACATTTTCTAGGTCGGCAATTTCACCTGCCTTGAAAGGTGCTGTTAGAGTGCAGCAATATTCCAGCCTAGATAGAACAAGTGACCTGAAGAGTGTCATCATGGGCTTGGCCTCCCTATCGTATCTTGGGAGGATTCAACCAGATGGCAATTGTGAAAGTTGGAAGTAGGGTAGACAGTTTAAGCAGAAGACTAGTCAATTAGTCAATAGGATGGCTGTGGTATCTTGATGTGTCAGCAAGCCTAACACTACTTTTGTGCTCCCTAAGTCTGTCAGAAAGAGATTGCCCAGTTTCTCCAAAATACTGAAGAGGACAGGAGAAACAAGAAATAGAGCAGACACCAGGAGCATCTATATAAGGATGAGAGGCATGAACAAGATTAGTGCGAAGAGTGTTAGTCTAGCAGAAAGTAAGTTTGATGTCTAAGGAACGGAGAGAGTTGTCGAGATCAGAAAGACCGGAAATGTAGGGAAGGCAAAGGGCAGGAAACTTCCCAGGAGTAGAGAGTTTGGGAGAGAAGAAAGTTGGTGAAGGTTTTGACCAGCCAAGAAGCAAGAGAATGAGAGAACCTCTAGAGGATATGATAGGACACACCAGAATATCAGGTTCATGGTCAAGTTGGACCGAAACAACATCGTAAGCTCCTCTCTTCTATGTGCGGAATATTTATGTATAGTTCCAGTCACGGTATTGTGCCTTTTTTTGTTATTTATGAATGGTATATTGATTGAAATCTGACATGATGAGGGAGCTTGCTTATCCCTCTTTTTTTTCCCATCAGTTGGCTACATCACTCCAGGGCATCACCAGCATTTTGACCTTGGGTGTGTTCGGGTCTTGAAGCGGACATAAGTAATTGGGTGTCCTGTACTGATTTCACCATGTCACCATCAAACATTGAAGTGCTAACACTCCTGGTGGGTCTAGTAAAAGTTCTCTTCTTTGTTCATTAAGTAGTTTGCAATCCATAATTTTGCAGAAGACAGGATGGTATAGGGTAAGTAATAGTCCCAGATATAGTCAAAGTATCATTCCACCATATCGTGCATCCACCATCATTACCAATACAAACTTCTGTCAGTGACCAAGTTTACCATCAATTAAGCCTCGTCATTAATTAGGAACCACGTATTTATTTATTTATTAATTTGAACATGATACAGAGAAGTACAAAAGAATACAGTTAGGTGCAGCATGCCAAAGCCCCTTGTATGCAAAGCATTATGGGCAGGCTTAAAATTAACTTAAGATTAACTAAGCAATGATGTATTCAGTGGTAAAACATTATTGTAAACAGATAACAATTATGCACAAATGAGTATTACAAAGACAGGTCATATGGTTGCATGCATTGCTGTACATTCTGTAGATATTCTGTTAGGTAGTGTAAATAAAAAAATAACAAAGTTTGATTGGGTCTTAGGTTTAACATTTATGTGATACAATTATGAGAAACATTTAAAATATACAATTTATAAGATACAATTATTCAGTATTTATTTGGTTGTGGGTGAGTAAGTGATCTTTGAGAAGAGACTTGAATTTATAAACAGATAGTGTTTCTTTTGTATTTACAGGTATTGAATTCCAGATTTTAGAGCCTTTTATGTGCATTGAGTTTTTGCATAGCGCAAGATGGACACGAGGAACATCAAAGAGTGATCTGTGCCTTGTGTTATGGTCATATGTTCTGTTGAGGTTCGTAAGGAGACATTTGAGGGGAGGGTTTATATCAAAGTTAGGTGTTCTATGTATGTAATAGGTGCAGTAATAAGTATGGATGTTTTGTATGGTAAGTAGGTTTAGAGTTTTGAATATTGGTGGAGTATGCTGCCTGTAGTGGGAATTTGTTATCATTCTGACTGCAGCCTTTTGTTGGGTAATTAGTGGTCTGAGATAATTTATTGTTGTTAAGCCCCATGCACAAATTCCATAGTTTACATAATTTACATTAATGACCTTGATGAAGGGATTACTAGTGACATGAGTAAGTTTGCTGATGATACAAAGATAGGCCGTATAATTCACTCTGAGAAGGATATCAATGAACTCCAGGACGATTTGAACAAATTAATGTTTTGGTCTGAAAAATGGCAGATGAAGTTTAATGTGGATAAGTGTAAGGTACTTGCCCTTGATAATGAAAATAACCCTCGAAGCTATAATCTAGGTGAAGTAGAGCTTGGTCATACAGAATGTGAAAAAGACTTGGGGAGTCATGGTGAGCAGAAATCTAAAGCCAAGACAGCAGTGCCTTAGTGTGCGCAACAAGGCCAACAGATTACTTGGATTTATCTCAAGAAGTATAAGTAACAAAAGTCCAAAAGTTATTTTACAGCTCTATACATCACTAGTGAGGCCTCATTTAGATTATGCTGCTCAGTTTTGGTCCCCTTACTACAGGATGGACATACTCATTAGGGAACATACAGAGAAGAATGACTAAAATGATTTACTGTATGAGGAACCTCCCGTATGAAGATAGACTTAAAGCCTTAAATTTCCACTCTCTGGAGAGGCGTAGAATGAGGGGAGATATCATTGAAGTGTATAAATGGATGACGGACATAAACAAGGGAGACATTAATAAAGTACTGAGGGTGTCGAACCAGGTAAGAACCAGGAATAATGGATTTAAGTTGGATAAATTTAGATTTAGAAAGGACATAGGTAAGTACTGGTTTTCTAACAGAGTTGTAGATGCGTGGAACAGTCTTCCTAGTGGGGTGATAGAGGCTAGGACCTTGGGTAGCTTTAAGAAGAGACTGGACAAATATATGAGTGAGAGGGGCTGGGTTTGATTGGTGTCATGGGGTACGGGAGTTATTTCTTGGGTAGCTTTAGGTAGATGTTGTTTTGATAAGGACCTGCCTCGTATGGGCCAGTAGGCCTTCTGCAGTGTTCCTACATTCTTATGTTGTTATGTTCTTAAGAGAGTGATATAGGGCCAGGAGGGCTGACTGTGGAACATAGTACCGTATCTTCGATAGTATGCCTACGGTCTTGAAAATTTTCTTGTAAATTTGTTGTATATGTGTATGAAATTTGAGTCTATTATCAAGGTGGATTCATAAGAATTTTCCCTCTGTGAGATTTGTGATAGGTGATGCGTTTATCATTATGTTAAGAGGGACATCTGTAGCTCTGTTACCAAACTGAATGAAGTAGGTTTTGTCAATGTTTAGTGTAAGTTTGTTAGTCCTCATCCAGGTAGATATTTTCTGTAATTTGCTATTTACAGTATTGGCTAGCAGGACTGGGCTTGGGCGAGAGAAGATGTATGTAGTGTCATCTGCAAATAGTGTGGGTTTGAGTAATTGCGAAGCATTTGGTAGGTCATTTATGTATATGAGAAAGAGAAGAGGGCCAAGGACACTTCCCTGTGGGACACCAACTGTAATTGGCTGTGAGGAAGAGTTTGCCCCATTTGTGTACACATATTGGCTTCTGTTGCTGAGGTATGACTTGAGGTAGTTGAGGGAGTGCCCTCTTATACCATAGTGTGACAATAAGATTTTAGAGAGAGGGTGTAAGTTGGATATTGGCCTATAGTTGTTCAAGTCTGTTTGGTCTCCTCCTTTATGGATTGGGGTGACCCTTGCTATTTTGAGAACTGTAGGGAAGGTAGAGGATTCAATGGATTTGTTAAAGAGTGTTGCAATGATTGGTGATAGCACTTGATGCTTTTTTGCATATAAAGGGTGGTAAGGTATTTAAATCTCCTGTCTTATTTTTTAGTTTGTTGATAATAAGGGAGACTTCGTATGGGTTAGTCGGAGCTAGGAACAGTGTGTTCGGGTAGTTGCCAGTGAGATAGTCATTGGGTGGGGTATCTGAGCTTGGGATTTTATTGGCAAAGTTTTTTCCTATAGTGGAGAAGAAATCATTGAGTCTGTTTGCTGTTTCAGTTGGTGGGAGTTGGGGTTCATCTGATTTTGTTAATTTAATTTCGCCATTTCGTGATATCTTCTTTGTTCCTAGAATTTCTGATAGGGTTTTCCGGGTCTTTTTTATATCACCTCGTAAGTTGGATAATCTGTTCTCATAATACAATTTTTTTGCCCTTCTTATCAGGCTGGTTAGGATTGACGAGTAACGTTTTGTTTGGTCTCTGGTTATGTGACCCATTCTGTACTGTTTTTCATATAGGTGTTTTGTATTTATGGATTTGAGAATGCTGGGTGTTAGCCAGGGACTGTTCAGTCTCTTAGCTGTCATCTGTTTAGTTTTTTTTAGGGCAGTGCTTGTTATAGAGGTATGTGAGGGAAAAGTTCAATAGATAGGAGTAGCAATATAGTAACAATAGTTTCATTACCGGCTACTAGTTAAGGTAGGGTAAGTCACGCTCCCGCCTTTCTTCCCCCTCCCGGAAAGTGATAGTTTCATTGCCGGGTACTAGTTAAGGTAGGGAAAGTCATGCTCCCATTTTTTTCCCCCTTTCTCCCCCCCCCCCCCCTAAAGTGATAGTTTGATTGCCGGCTGCTTGTTAACTTTAGGGTCAGTCTAGCTCCCGCTACCCCTTTCCCCCTCCCTCTTCCCCCCCTCGAAAGGTGACGTATGGGGCTCTGGTCAAACAGTAAATCACTCGACTCGCAGCTCCCAACACTACTGTAAGTACATGCCTCCCTTTGTATTCTAGTGGATTTATTGGTTAAAAGCTTCACTTTTGACCAATAATAAAATTAGTCCTTTCAGTCTTGCTCTAGGTTGACTGTTGTAATAATCACCAAATCTTTTGAGTAATGTACACTGCCATGGAGGTGATTATTTAAGCAGTGGGTAACCTGTCTTATCTTTTCAGCTTGGATGACAGTGAGGGTCACCTGTCAACAACGAGAAGAACAGGAGAAGGACTTAACGTCCAGAGACTTCTCCTTTTTGGGGATCTAATTACCTGTGCCCCTGTATAAAAATTGCAGGATGTAACCCCACATCATTGCAGCGGTAAAGAACCTGTTTTCCTGTCATCGGGATACTACTCTCGGCGTTAATCTGTGAAGAACTAGCCAGTGGTGGTCACCAACACCTGGGACCCCCCCCCCATCATCAGAAACGGCTACGATTTCAACAAGCAGTGTCACCAACCCCAGACACCAAAAAGTGTTAAACTAGCGTTGAATTCAGTTATTTATATTTTTCCTTTTTCATTTCTTTAATGTAGGATTAATTTTCATATTTAAGTGTTTTATATTTTATATTTTCTACAAAATAGTTGTTTGTTTGTCTGTTATTTCTTTTTCTATTCACTAATTTTCCTGAGGAGGAGCAAGCCTGGGTAATACTGTCTGAAGTTGTTACAGGGCTGAGTAAGCCTTCCCAAGTGGGCGACCTTGCCAGATCAACTCTACTGAATCAAGATTCAATTCCATCTCAAATCTACCTTTGGGAACCCTCAACGCCGCATCCCACAGACGGTTACCACCACCCATGAGTAATCGTTCTCTATGGTAGGACTACAGTACAGGTTTTTTGAAAGATTTGGTGATTGTTATAGTCTCAATTCATTGTAAGTCAAGTCAGGCAGGATATAATATTTAATTCTGCCACCTAATTGTGTGTAAGCTTAAAAACACTTTGGAGGATTAGACTCTAGGGACCCGAGATTTTCCAGTGACAACTTGTTTCATTGAGCTCTTCTTTATATCAAGGGAACTGTCTTTAGGACCCTCTTGATTTGTTGGTGAGAAGATTGGATGGTCAAGGGACCCCATTCTACGTACTGTTTGCTTGGAGCCGGCATGAACCCTTCGTTTTCGTTAATACATATTGTTTAATTGAAGCAGGATCGAGCCCTCTGGTTAATTTACAGTTTGAGCGGAGCAGGAATTGAACCCCCCGTTTTCTTTAATACCCGTTTCATTTTCCCCTGATAGTTTAAGTTATTCTTGCAAGTAGGGATGAATACCAGTTTTGGATGAATGCTGGAAGTAAGTTAGGAATAACAGGGAAAAAAATTTAGAATCATTCATTAGTGCTAAGATCCAGGAAAGACTTGAAAGAGAGAGAATTGAGAGAGAAAAGACAGCTAAAAAGGGGAAAGAGAAGAGAATAAGGAGAGAGACAGAATCGAAAGAGAAGAGAAAAAGGAGAAAGAGAAACCTTGAAAGACAGGAAAAAAAGGGAAAGGAGAGAGAGAATTGAGAGAGAAATCCGAGAAAGACAAAAAGGGAGAGTGGGAAGACCAAAAAGAGCGTGATAGACTTGATTCGTGAAGAAAGAGCTAGAGAACGTGAGGAACAAGCTAAGAAAAGTGAAGAACAAGTCAAATTAAGAGAACTTGAGGAAAGAGAAAAGGATCGCGAGCTCGAAAATCTCCCCTTGAATTAGAGAATAAAAAGTTAACTTTTACACAATTAGAGGAAGGAGTAATGGAACAACGTGCAGTCAGTGCACATATTCCAATCCCTAATTTACCTCCCTTCACAGAGGGGGAAGACATAACTTCATACATTATTAGGTTTGAAAATACCGCTACCCTCTGTGAAGGGCCCTGCTGACACCTGGGCTACCAGGTTAGGAATGTTATTTTCTGGTACTGCTTTGAATATCTATGCAACTTTGTCGCAGGATATCATATGTAATTATAACCTACTAAAGAAGGCAATCCTTAAAGCATATCAAAAAAAACCACAAATTCTTACAGGAAAGATTTCAGGTATGCCACCTTACAGCTGGCCAGAACTTTCAACAGTTACGGGTAACACTCTTTCGTTTGTTCGACTTTTGGATAGAGAGTTCAGGAATTGATCACAGTTATGAATCTCTTCGAGGCTTCTGGTTGCTGACCAGTTCCTGACAGCTCTTCCTCACCAGATACGAACATTCATTAGAGAACGTAACCTGATTAAAGCTGAGGAAGTTGCTGAGGCTGCTGACCTATATGCTGAGGCCAAAATTCCTATAAAGACTAAAGGGTCGAACCCTAAGGGCAAGGGTTCATCAGACCTTAAGAAATCAAAGCCTTAGTGGAAAGTAAAATGATTTTCTTTTTTTCCTGTCGTCATTTGTGTGTGTTAAGGGACATAAACGTCCAGATTGTCCTAAGAAGGTCCAAAAGTTGGAAGATGTTTTAAAGACTGTAATGACAAGACCCTTCTGTTCAGGAACAGTTAATGGACTTAATGTATCTACCTTTTTACGAGAACTGGATGCACATGTTAGTAATTTCTGATAAGCCGTTCCCTAATCTTAAAGAAACTCATTCCTCTGCTATACTTCAGACTACTTGGGCCGTACAGACACTTTTCCTACCACCCGTTGTTACATTACCTGGAGACTGGAGTTACCCCGAGAGAGTTTCGGGGGTCAACGCCCCGGGCCTGGTCTGTACCAGGCCTCCTGGGGATCAGAGCCTGATCAACCAGGTTGTTGCTGCTGGCTGCACGCAAACCAATGTAGAGCCACAGCCGGGTGATCAGGAACTGACTTTAGGTGCTTGTCCAGTGCCAGCTTGAAGACTGCCAGGGGTCTGTTGGTAATCCCCCTTATGTGTGCTGGGAGGCAGTTGAAACAGTCTCGGGCCCTGACACTTTTGTATGGTCTCTTTTAAAGTGCTAGTGACACCCTGCTTTTCATTGGGGGTTGCTGCATCATCGCCAAGTCTTTTGCTTTCGTAGCGAGTGATTTTCGTGTGTCAAGTTCGGTACTAGTCCCTCTAGGGGTTTTCCAGGTGTATATAAAACATGTATTTTCCCTCCTGCGTTCCAGGGAATACAGGTTTAGGAACCTCAAAAAGCTCCCCGTAATTGAGGTGTTTTATCTCCGTTATGCGCGCCGTGAAAGTTCTCTGTACATTTTCTAGGTCGGCAATTTCACCTGCCTTGAAAGGTGCTGTTATTTTGCAGCAAAAATTCCAGCCTAGATAGAACAAGTGACCTGAAGAGTGTCATCATTAGGTCTAAATGGGTTTACAGGTTGGTCTGAAGCCGTACTAGCTCCCATCACTTCTTGCTCCGTACTAAAAGGTAATGTAAAAGGTGCCATTCTTCCTTCTGAGGTTGACCTTTCATCACCAAAGATGGATATAAGTGTTTCAGATCTCTTCCTGTAGAGTACGGAGAGCCCCTCGAAAGTTCAGACGAGACAATGTCTCGTGAGATTCATGTGGGGGTTAAAAACCAGTGATGATACTCTCGAAAGCGAGGTAGTAGGATCACCGGTTTTACTTGTTAGATGAAAGTGAAGATATCACCTCCCATACCATAAATGTCTTGACTAGGGCTCAGACCTAAGCCCATGCTTCCCCTACTGTCCATCCTTTGATTTTCCCTGACTTTAAGCCTTTAGACATATCGAAGGACTCCTTTGTCAATTTACAACGTAATTGCCCTTCTCTTCAGAATTGCCATAATGCCGCTAAACAAATCAAGTTATCCAAGGAAAAAACTTTTCATATAAATTTTTAATATATAAAAGATATCTTGTACAAAATCAGTATTCAAATTAAATTCAGATGAGATTTGGGCTATTCCATCTTAGTTGTTCCAAGTCAATGCAGAGAGACTGTTCTTAAAATGGCTCATGACCTGCCAGTGGCCGGACATTTCTCGCATCGTAAAAACTTAAATAAAATTAGGGAAACCTATTTTTGGCCAAAAATGTCCTTTAGATTTTCACTACCTATTGTAGATCGTGTAAAGTTTGCCAACTGTCATCCTCCCGAGGTACCAGGCGAGTATCTATGGTCAAAATGCCAATCTTTACAGTACCTTTTGAAAGAGTAGCTATTGACATCGTTGGTCCTTTATCTCCACTTTCATCTGGGGGACGTGGATATATATTAACATTAGTTGATTATGCTTCGAGTTTCCCTGAACCCGTTCCCCTTTAAAGACCAAACTACTACAGAGGTTTGGTGAAGCCCTTTTGTCCATCTTTTCCAGAGTGGGCATCCCCAGAGAAATTGTCTGACCGTGGGACACAATTCACATCTGACTTAATGCAACATCTATACCAACTTTGGGGTGAAGCTCTCTTCACCACACCCTATCATCCCAGCTGTAAAGGGAGGATGAGTGCCAGCATTCGATTCTCAAGTCCATTTAAGGAAACTTTGCTCCCTTAAACCTAAGGAGTGGCATCGTTACCTACCATTTTGCTTTTGTTTGCCATGAGGGAAGTTCCCCGTGACTCTGGGGTTTCACCTTTTGAACTTCTCTATGGTAGACAGGCCAGAGGCCCATTGTCCATCCTTCATGACTTATGGACTAATGAGGAGGTAAATGCTGAGGTTTAGTCTTCTTACCAGTTTCCCCCTTTACCTTAGATCCAAACTTGAGGAGACCTCTGACATAGTTTCGAAAAACCTAAGCTTGTCAATGGACCAGTACAAAACCTATTTTGATTCCAAAAGCAGAGGAGAAGTTTCAAAGTAGGTGATGAAGTTCTTTTACTTTTGCCTATCAAGTCAAATTAAATTATTAGTAGCATGGAAAAGTCCATATAAAAATATTTAAAAATTTGTGGGAAAAGTTGACTACCCATAAAGTCAAGGGGGAAACCTAAGCTTTATCATATCAACATCCTTAAGAAATATTACTGAAAAATTCGGTTAACTGCCTTAACAACTTTGACTTAGTTTTTCCACACAACTTGTAAGCAACTGAAGAATGTAAAGTGTGCGTAATTTACACCCCTAACTTAGACTATGATGAAGAACTACATGACTTGGTGACTCTTAACCACTCGGATGCAACCAACATTAATATTAATGAATCTTTGGATGACCATAAGAGACATGAACTACTTCAATGTGTGAGTAACTTTTCAGACGTCTTTACTGATGTTCCAGGGTTTCCTCCATGGTAGTCCATAAGATTGACTTAATTTTTTTATTTATTTATTTATTTTTTATTTAGAAATTTGAGCACACATACAGAGGTACAAAAAATACAGATAAGAGCAGCATGCCAAAGCCACTTATACTATGCATAGCATTACGGGCTGGCTTAAAATTAACTTAAGATTAACTAAGCAATGATGATATCAGTGATAAAAAATTTAATGTAAACAGATTACTATAAAGCACAAGTGAGTTATTACAAAGACAGGTCATATGTTTTATGCATTGTTGTACATTCAGTCGTATGAAGTATTCTGTTAGGTAGTGTATTTAAAAAATAATAAAGTTAGATTGGGTTTTAGGTTTAACATTTATGTGATATAATTGTGAGAAAAAATTTAAGATATACAATTTATAAGGTTCAGTTATTCAGTATTTATTTGGTTTTGGGTGAGTAAGTGATCTTTGAGAAGAGACTTGAATTTTAAACAGGTAAATGTTTCTTGTATATTTACAGGTAATTGAATCCAGATTTTAGGGCCTTTTATGTGCATTGAGTTTTTGCATAGTGTGAGATGGACACGAGGTACATCAAAGAGGATCTGTGCCTTGTGTTATGGTCATGTGTTCGTTGAGGTTGGCAAGGAGATGTTTGAGGGGAGGGTTAATATCAGAGTTAAGTGTTCTATGTATGTAATAGGTGCAGTAATAAGTATGGATGTTTTGTATGGTGAGTAAGTTTAGTGTTTGAATATTGGTGGAGTGTGCTGCCTATAGTGAGAATTTGTTTTCATTCTAACTGCAGCCTTTTGTTGGGTAAAATTTGTGGTCTGAGATGGTTTTCTTGTTGTTGAGCCCATTTCACAAATTCCATAGGTGAGATTGGGGTAAATAAGAGAGATTAGGGCCAGGAGGGCTGACTGTGGAACATAGTTTCCGTATCTTCGATAGTATGCTACAGTCTTGGAAATTTCTTAGAAATTTGTTGTATATGTGTATGAAATTTGAGTCTATTATCAAGGTGGATTCCTAGGAATTTTCCCTCTGTTGTTTTGTGATAGGTGATCTGTTTATCATTATGTTAAGAGGGACATCTGTAGCTTTTGTTACCAAACTGAATGAAGTAGGTTTTGTCAATGTTTAGTGTAAGTTTGTTAGTCCTCATTTCCCGGAGATATTTTCTGTAATTCGGTATTTACAGTATTGGTAGCGTGACTGGCTCGGGTGGGAGAAGACGTATGTAGTGTCATCTGCAAATAGTGTGGGTTTGAGTAATTGCGAAGCATTTGGTAGGTCATTTATGTATAGGAGAAAGAGAAGAGGGCCAAGGACACTTCCTGCAGGACACCAACTGTAAATTGGTTGTGCAGAAGAGTTTGCCCCATTGCATACACATATTGGCTTCTGTTGCTGAGGTAAGACTTGAGGTAGTTGAGGGAGTGCCCTCTTATACCAATAGTGTGACAATTTTACGTGGAGCAAGTCATGGTTAACTGTATCAAAAACTTTTACGTAAATCAATGAAGATCCCCAGTGGGACTTCTTTTTTTTCTATTGCAGTGTATATATGTTCTAGCATGTGTAAAAATAGCATCATTAGATTTTTATTTGGCCTGAATCCAAATTGGCAGGGGTTGAGTATGTTTTGGGAGATAAGGTAGGAGTAGATTCGTTTATGAATTAATTTTTCGAAGATTTTTGAGAGAGGGTGTAAGTTGGATATTGGCCTATAGTTATTCAACTCTGTTTGGTCTCCTCCTTTGTGGATCGGGGTGACCCTTGCTATTTTGAGTACTGTTGGGAAGGTGGAGGATTCAATGGATTTGTTAGAGTTGCAATGATTGGTGATAGCACTTGTGACATTTTTTTGTATATAAAGGGTGGTAAGGTATTTAAATCTCCTGCCTTGTTTTTTAGTGTGTTGACAGACAATCCTATCAAACAAAAATTATACCCAGTTCCAGTTCACCTTAGGGATGCATTTGACCAAGAGGTAGACAAATTATTAAAACTAAAGATCATTGAACCTTCAATATCTTCATATTGTTCACCAGTAGTCATGGTTAAGGAGGAGGATAATTCATATAGACTTGCTATTGACTTCAGAAGCCTTAATGCTATAACTCGGTGGGATGCTGAGCCTATGCCCTTAATGATAGCGATCTACACAAATTTTATGACTTTTCCCCTTTTTTCAGAGATTAAATATTGCGCAGGCATATCATCAAGTAATGTTAGATCCTTCTTCTAAGCAGTACACCGCTTTTCCTACACACCAAGAACTGATGCAATATAGAACTATGCCCTTGGGTTTGGAAAACTGCCTATGCTACCTACTTTGAGACTGATGAGAAAGGTCTTGGGTAATATACCAAATGTCTCAGTTTATTTTGAAAAACACTTACGTAATGACATTACGTGGGGCAAACAAAATCCAAACATTAACATCAGTTTTGCGTAGGTTACGCTCACATGGCCTCACTGCCAAGACGAAGAAATGCTTCCTTGGGTATAACAAGATTAGATATCTTGGACTGATTTTCAAAATAACTCTCTGCACCCTTTTCCCCCAGTAAGATCAAAGCTTTATTAGAATTTAAATTCCCCCAAAAACCAAGAAGCTGATGCGTAGCTTCTTGGTTCTGTAAATTTTATGCACGGTTTACCCCGAACCTTACTGATCTTACAGGCATCTTACCCAGACTTCCTTAAAAAGTCTGTGAAGGAACCTCTTGAACTTTCCGACGTAGCTGGGGAAAAGTTTAATGAGATTAAAGTATTTTCTCAAAAGACCCTATACTTAAGATTCCAGATATTAATAAAACATTTTGTTTGAGAACTGATGCCTCCAATACGGGCCCTTGGGTTTGTGGTGTTACTACAATACCATTATGGTACTCCTTCCCTGTATGCTTCCAAGCCGGAAACCCCTTTCCCCGCAGAAACAAGATGCTCCAGATAGAAAAGGAATGTTTAGCCCTTGTGTGGGGTATCTCCAAATTTAAAATTTTTTATTTGCTGGGATAAGAATTCTTTTTTGAAACGGACCACAAACCTTTTATATACCTAGAAACTTTTAAGGGAACCAACAGTCGCCTCTTGAGGTGGACATTGGCACTCCAGGCTTTTAAGTTCCATATTGTGTATATCAATGGTTCATCCAATTATTTCTCTGACTGGTTAAGTCGTGACAGTCAGTAATTTGTTGCCTTAACCGACTTCCCCATTTAGAACTTTTCCTCGCCTATTCTTCTTATACTCCTTGACTATAAGTCTTGGTTTTGGGGGAGTGTGAGGGAAAAGTTCAATAGATAGGGGTAGCAATATAGTAACAATAGTTTCATTACCAGCTATAGTTTAAAGGGAGGGTAAGTCACGCTCCCGTTTTTCCCGCCTTTTCTCCCCCCACCCCTAAAGTGATAGTTTTTATTGCCGGCTGCTTTTTAACGTAGGGTCAGTCCCAGCTCCTGCTATCCCCTCCCCTCCCTCTTCCCCCCCCCTCGAAAGGTGACGTAGGGGCTCTGGTCAAACAGTAAATCACTCGACTCGCAGCTCCCAACACTACTCTAAGTACATGCCTGCCTTGTATTCTAGTGGATTTATTGGTTAAAAGCTTCACCTTTTGACCAATAATAAACTTAGTCCTTTCAGTCTTGCTCTAGGTTGACTTTTGTAATAATCACCACGTCTTTTGAGTAATGTACACTGCCATGGAGAGTGATTATTTAAGCAGTGGGTAACCTGTCTATTTTTTTCAGCTTGGATGCAGTGAGGGCCACCTGTCAATAAAACGAGAAGAACAGGAGAAGGACTAACGTACAGAGACTTCTCCATTTTGGATCTATTCCCTGTGCACCTATAAAAATTGCAGGACTTTAACCCCACATCATTGCAGCGGTAAAGAACCCTGCTTTCCTGTCATCGGGATACTACTCACGGCGTTAATCTGTGAAGAAATAGCCAGTGGTGGTCACCAACACCTGGGACCCCCCCCCCCCCCACCATCAGCAACGGCTACGATTTCAACAAGCAGTGTCACCAACACCAGACACCAAAGTGTTAAACTAGCGTTGAATTCAGTTATTTATATTTTTCCTTTTTCATTTTCTTTAACCCTTTGAGGGTTTTCGTCGTACTAGTACGTCTTACGCGTAGGGGTTTTTGACGTACTAGTACTCATAAATTCTAGCGGCCTAAAATCTAATGGGAGAAAGCTGGTAGGCCTTCATATGAAAGAATGGGTCTATGTGGTCAGTGTGCACAGTCTAAAAAAAATCCTGCAGCACACAGTGCATAATGAGAAAAAAAAAACTTTGACCATTTTTTTTTAATAAATCAGAGACTTTGCAGTGTATTTTCGTATGGTACTTATTGTTGTATTCTAGTTTTCTTGGTCTCATTTTATAGAATGGAAGACATATTACAGAAATAGAGATGATTTTGACTGGTTTTACAAAGAAAGGTGCCTTGAAATTGAGCTCAAAATAGCAGAAATGTTCGATTTTTACCAAACTTCAAAAGTAAACAAATCGTGCCAAGCGTGGGAATACACGTCAACTGGTGAGTCTAATATTCTTTCACAAGGCACCAATAATATTTATACCATTTTTTACACTAATGCAGTAGTCTGCATAACAGTAAATCTTTGAATTTTTATTTTCACAAAAAATAAGTGGAAAGCAAAAGAATATAAGAGTGGCCTTGAGATTTGAATAATGACAAAGGGGAAAATGTCATTTTATTTGCCAGGAATTTTTTCCTTGAAAAATTCTGGACCCAAAGGGGAAAATTGGGGGGGGGGGGGCATTTTTGAAATTTGGGGAAAAATTTGGAAAAAATTGGGCTAAATTCTGACCATGTACTGGATGTTGAATTTCATAAATAAAGGGGTTTTCTTGCCCCCCTTTTTCGATAGAAAAAAAGGATTTTCTGGAAATATTCATGTTTTTTTGTCACTGGGTACAGTAAAATTTTGGGCCCCCAAAAAAGGGGGGCTCAAAGGGGGAAAAATTTCGCCGATGCGTAAACATCGCCGAGACCCGCTAATTTCGAGAGCAAAATTTCCGAAATTTTTTCTATCAAATTTCAAATTTTTGGTTTGCCTTTTGACCCGGGAAAAGATTCTCTATCTTTTCATAAGAAAAAAAAATTTTTTTTTTTTTTAAATTTTTGGCCGCCCCCGAGAACGATTTTTGGGAAAGGGGGCCTGCCCGCCCCCTAAAGGGGGTTTTAATGAAGGAATAATATTTCATTTTTTAAGGGGTTTTATTTTTTTCAAAAAACCAATTAATAAAGTGTTTTTTTGTCTGTTTTTAAATTTTTTTTTTTATTCACTAATTTTCCTGAGGGGGAGCCACTGGGTAATACTGTCTGAATTGTTACAGGGCTCAGTAAGCCTTAAGCAATATACATGTACATAAAAAATTTATTCATTGAAAAGATTTTTCGACAAATTTTTTAAACATTAATGTTATTTTAAAATTTTTTTTAAAAAAAATTTTCCCAAGAAAAAAACGATAAACATAAATTTTAAATTAAAGAATATTAGGGGGCTTTTAGGGAAATTTTTCCCCCGCGCGCGCCACCCCAAAATCAAAAAATAGGGATATTGATTTATATATACTGAAAAATAGCTAACTTTTTTGGCAACACAAGGGTACCAAATAAAATTTTTCAACGACTTTTTCCTACAAGAAATTATAGTCATTTATATCAGTTTGGGGGGTTAAAAAAAAGGGGGGGGGGGCCGATGTTGGTACCGGTCTGTTTCAGGGCCCCATACATTTTTTGGAGTTTTTTTTTCCTTTTTTTTTTTATCCCCTTTTTTTGCTTTAAATTTCCTTTCTAAAATAAAACTGACTTTTTGGGCATCAAAAAAACGTAGGGGAAAGCTTATGGGCAGACTTAGTGATGCGGGGAACCCCAGAGGGGAACGCTACCCAAGTTTTTCCCTGTTTTCCCGAGGTCCAGCCGGGAATCCCCCCTTTATTTCCCGTTTTAAAACAGTTTATAAAACGACTCAAAACCTTTTTTTTGTCATCAAAATTAAATCTAATATGAAAATAAACCCTAAATAACATACAAAAAATTTAATACCTAGACTGAATAAAATGGGCCCAATAAAAAGGCCCCAGAGATTATGGGGGAAAATTTCGATATAAAAGTGAACTGGTCACCTTGGTTTTTGTTCCCCCTGAAAGAGAAAACGGTGTTTTGAAAAAGGATAACCCGCCCCTAAACACATTTACTAAAGAAACCACACCCAAAAAAAAGCCCATTTTCGCGAAATTTTTTTTTTTTTTTTTTTTTTTATTTTTTTTTAGACGGGGGGCCGGGGCCCATATCTCGGAAAATAACTTATTTACAAATTTTTCAACCCCCCTTTTTCCCTTTTTTACTGAATTAAATGGGAAAATAAAAACTCACAAAAAATTTTTAGAATAATGAATTTTTCTTATATTCTTGACAAATTTTGGAAATAATTTTTAAATACTTTGGGGGTTATTGGGAGTAAAGGGCAGATGGGGTTTTTTCAATATTCCAGGAACAAACAAAATTTTTTTTTTTTTTTTTAAATTTAAAAAATACGTTTAATTTTAAAAACAAGTGGGTTTAAGAAAAAAAGAATAAGCATTGTTCCCCCTCGGCAAACCCAATGTCCAAACAAACCCTTTCAAAGTCCCATAAAAGGATAAAAGTTTAACACTATTGGGATTTTTTATTAAACCCTTCCCTTTCTCAGTTGTTGTTTAAAAGGGAAAATTTTTGAAAAAATAAATTTTCAAGAAAGAGTGAAACGACTGTCTTGTGTACCAAAACTGGAGAAAATCGGACAGTAAACAACGGAGTTACAGATTTTGCCCTACAGCCCCCTTCACAAGGTATTGGGACTTTTTTAGAAAATTAATACATTCATCAATATCTGTATAGTTTTCTAGCTCAGTGTGCCAGTCAATGTTTGTCACTGCTGTTGTGAAGTTATTAATGGCTGCCTCATTGTGAAGTCTGAAGGTGACTTTAGTAGAGTCTTGGGGTAATTTACCAAGATTTGTTATGAGGAAGGTAGGGTAGTGGTCTGTAGTATTATCAGTGATTATGCCTGATTTTAAAGGGGATATGGTGTTGTATCAGTAGGGACATTCTCTTAGTACCTGTGTGCTTGTTTCAAGAGTCTCATATTGGAGATGCTGGCAGGTTCAGGTAATTAAATCAGTCGAGTATACCCACACAAAATCCTCCACTGTATTTATGGGTTGCACATTGAAAGTTTGGATATCAGATTGGAGGGAGAGTATGGAGGAGGTGAATGTACTCAGATATTTGTGAGTGGATGTGTCAGCAGATGGGTCTATGAAAGATGAGGTGAATCATTGAATTAACGAGGGGAAAAATGGTGAGTGGTGCACTGAGGAGTCTGTGGAGACAAAGAACATTACCCATGGAAACAAAGAGGGAATGCATGAGGGTATAGTTATACCAATGCTCTTATATGGGTGTGAAACATGGGTGGTAAATGTTACAACAAGGAGAAGGCTGGAGGAAGTGGAGATGTCATGTCTGAGGGCAATGTAGAGAATCTGTAGTTTGGAGATTAGGAGGTGCAGGATTACCAAAACTATTATCTAGAGGGCTGAGGAGGGGTTATCGAGGTGGTTCAGACGTGTAGAGAGGATGGAACGAAATAGAATGACTTCGAGGGTGTATAAATCTGTACTGGAGGGAAGGCAGGGTAGGGGTCTGCCTAGGAAAGGTTGGAGGGAGTGGGTAAAGGAGGTTTTGTGTGCCAGGGGCTTGGGCTTCCAGCAAGCATACATGAGCGTGTCAGATAGGAGCAGATGGAGACAAATGGTTTTTAGGACTTGACGTGCTGTTGGAGTGTAAACAAGGTAATATTTATGAAGGGATTCAGGAAAACCGGCAAACCGAACTTGAGTCCTGGAGATTTGAAGTACAGTGTCTGCACTCTGAAGGAGGGGTGCTAATCTTGCAATTTTATAACTGTAGTGTAAGCATGCCTCTGGTAAGACAGTGATGGAGTGAATGATGAAAGTTTTTCTTTTTTTCGGGCCACCTTGCCTTGGTGGGAAACGGCCGATGTGTTAATAAAAAAAATGTATGTATGCAACCCAATCCAGGAAAACTGGACACTTGCACAACCTAACAGTTGAAAGAATTTTCTCCGAGTTACTGTTTACATGTGTTGAAAATTGGAAGCCAAACGAATGCTGTCTCAGATAATGACTGAAATGCAAATGAAAGTCTGGCAAAAGGAAAAAAAGATTGTGCAATTGATGATGGCCAGTATTTCATTTGCCCGTTTTATGAAATATGGTAGAGTTATGAATGGCAAAGATTGGAAGGAAGTTCTTACCTGAGGGTTAGAAAAAATAGAGGTCAAACATAAGAAAAAATGTCGGGCAGCTACTGAAAGGCTTTCCTTCTATGATGCCTAAATTATTAAAAAAATGATAGGAAATCAAATAACAACAATCATATAAAAAGTAGCGACCATAAAACAGGATGATAATTTATGAAAGTATTATTTTAGTATTATTACCACAGATTTTATTTTTTAAAATTAAAATTTTTTTATTTACGGGTGAAAAATTGGATCAGGAAAAACTTATTTGCTGGGGTTTCCAGGGTGATTTGGATAATAGGTTTTGCCCCTGGATGGGATACATTTTACAGCCTGGGAATACATTGCTACAAAAATGGCACCTCAAAAAAATGTGGGGGGAATCAAAGGGAAAAGTTCGGGCGGGAGGCGGGGCTGGTATTTCATGGGAGCAAAGTTTGGGTTTGCAGCATTTTGGCACCATGTTATGCCCCGGTGTAGGCAAAAATGATTGGAGGTATCTTTGGGGAGCATTGTAGGAAGTTTAAAGGCGGGTTTTCACAGGGAGCTATTTTGTTAATAATTGTTTGGTGATGCTTGGGGACTATGTTTTGTTTTGGAGAAAAACTTTTAAAAAATTGTGAAAACAAGTTTTAAATGTCAAAATATTTTGGTGTGGGGGAAAAATCCCCCAAATGTCACCAGAAAAACGGAAACCAATAATCAAAATTTTGCATTAGGAAATTTCAAAAAATTTTGATAAATAAAAATTTCTTTTAATTTTTAACTCTGAAAAATTTAAATTAAATTAACCCCCATGTTAAGCGCTAAACCCCAAGTGAGTCTTTTCAGTGCAAGACATGTTGGGGGGCTCAAACCTCCGCCCTGGTGACGCCAGCAGACCCCCGTTTCCCCTATTTGTACCGCCTAGATGTTCACTTTAACCCCTGAAAAAAAATATAATTAGTTTTGTTTTAGCACCCCAATAAAATCTTGCTAGAAATCCAGTTTTTCTGGGATTATATGAGGGAGGGGGAAAATGGGCGACCCTTTGTTTTTGATTTGCATAAAATTATCTTTTCCCGGGTATTCATAAAAATTTATCAAAACATGAACTGGTTTTTTTCAAAGGATTTTGTTTATTTTTGAGTTGTCTTCTTAAAAGAATATTTTTCTCACTTTGGGGTTTTTTCCTAGAGATTTTTTAAACATTTTAAATTTTTCTTTCATTTAAGTTTAAAGTGTTGAAGAGACATGGACGTAATGGGGTTTTTAAATTCTCTTAAATTGTCCTGGGCATAAATAAATTTTATGTGGGTTTATCAAACAACATGTAAAAAATGTAGCTGTTTTTAGATATCTTTAAATTGTTCTTTGGGAAACATTTTCTATGTTTTTTTCTGATTAAATATAATTGTTAAATCAAAAACCTTTATTTTTAAAGAGGTGGACTGGTAAGCCAAGGGGTAAGGCCTGGGTCAGAGGCCCCAAAACTTCCCAGCTGTGGGATCATATAAACAAAAGCCCCACATCGGAAACATTTGCCCTTTTTTTCCTGGGGAAACATTATACGTCCCTTACTTTTAATTGGGTTAAAAAATTTTAAAAAATGTTTTAAAGGGTTTTGTTCAAAAAGGGTAATATAGCAAGGGGAATGAAAAATACAGTTGGAAATTGGGGGATACGCGCTAAAAAAACTAAAAACATTATGTAATTTGTTTTTTATGAAAGGGTGCTTTTGTAAATGTTTTTTTGGGGGGTCTGAAAGGGGTTTTAACCCAATTTACATTACCCCTTACGGGAAACAAATTCGTTTGGGTATGGCACTTGAACAGCCTTCCTGGGTTTACCTGGATTTTTACCGGGAGAGAGTTTCGGGGGTCAAGGGCCCCCGCCCCCCGGTCTGTGCCCACCCCCCTCCGGGTTGGATCAGGCCTGATAAACCGGGCCCTGTTGCTGTGGCTGCACGCAAAACCAACAAACGAGCCACACCCCGGGTGATAAAGGAACTCCCCTTTAGGTGCTTGCCCCCAGTCCCAGCTTGAAGATGCCGGGGTTTCTTTTTGGTAACCCCCTTTAGGGTGTGCTGGGGGGGCATTTAAAAAGTCTGGGTCCCCTGACACTTTTTGGGATGGTCTTTAACGTGCAAAGTGGACCCCCCTTTTTTTCTTTGGGGGGGATGGTGCATCTTTCTCCCAAAGGTTTTTTGCTTTTTTGTGAGTGTTTTTCGTGTGCAAGTTCGGTACGGTCCCTCTAGGTTTTTTCAAGGTGTATAAAAATCAGTTCCCCTCCCCCCTGCTTTCCCGGGAATACGGGTTTTAGAAACCTCAACCGCTCCCAGAAATTTTGAGGTGTTTTTTTTTCCCCCGTTATGCGCCCCGGGGTGAAAGTTCCCCTGTACATTTTCTAGGTCGGCAATTTCACCTCCCTTTAAAAGGTGCTGTTGAGTGCAGCAATTTTCCCACCCCTAGATAGAACAAGTGACCTGAAGAGTGTCATCAGGGCTTGGCCCCCCTAGTTTTGGGAAGGGTTTTCTCTTTAAATCCACTGTCATTTTTCTTTCAGGCGGGAAAATTTTTATCAATGTTATGGGCCTTGAAGGTGAGATCCTCCGACATAATCATCCCCGGTCTTTTTTCGTTGGTTTTTTCGCTTATTTTTTGGCCAGAATTTGTTTTGTTCTCTGAGAAAATTTTTAATTTCCCCATGTTTACCATATCTGAGTAATTGAAATTTCTAAACGTTGAACCCTTTATATTGTTTTTCTGCAGCCCCCCTGAAAGATTTGGGGAGTCCGCCTGGAGCCTTGCAGTGTCTGCAAAAAGGGAAAACACTTTTCATGCAGATTCGGGTGGGGTTTATCTGCAAAGGAGACACGGTGCTGTGACTGACATCCTTTTCTATGTCGGATATGAGGATTTAGGGAAAAAGATGGGGGGTAGTTTCGTGCCTTGTGGAACAGAGCTTTTCACCCTACTGCCCCGGACTTTTTTCTCTGTTGACGACTAATCTCTGTTTTTCTGTTAGTGAGGAAATTATAGATCCATCGAAAACTTTTCCCGTTATTTTTTTTGCCCCGCATTTTTTTGCGCTAACGCCCTGGGGCACACTTGTCAAGGCTTTTTCAAAGTTGTATATATTACATTTTGCATTATTTTTTTTCTTTTTAGTGCATTTTGGACCTTGGGCGTAAGGGGTCCCCTTAGTTGAACAGGCAGGGGCGACCTGTTTTTAAAAAACCCTTTTTTCCCTGGGGTTTGTTAAATGATGGGTTTTTTTATGGGTGGTGGGTCCTTGCTTCTTAGGACCCTTTTTTTTTTTAAAGAATTTTTTTGATTTTGGGGTGTTTGTGCCCATTGGTCTGTAGTTCTTTGCTGTTGCTTTACTGCCCCTTTGTGGAGTGGGGCTATGTTTTGGGGTTTTTTTTAGTAAAATGAGGGGCGACCCCCCCGGGGTCCCCTGCTCCCCCTCCATAGGTTTGGGAAAAGGGTTTGGATAGGGGCTTCTTGCAGTTCTTGATAACACAGAGTTTTCCTGAGTCGGCCCTGGGGCAGAGGCTGGGCATGTCATTTTTCGCCTGTTCGAAGTCATTTGGGGTCAGGATAACCCTCGGATAGGTTGTGTTAATCAAATTTTGTGGCCTCCATAAAAAATTTAATTTTTATCTTCGACTTTCAGTCTGGGTTTGGGCTTTTCAAAAATGGTCATTTTGGGACTTGAGTAGCCAAATCATTTCCCTTTCTTTTCATTTTGTGTAGGACCCATTTGTTTAAGTAGGGGGCCCCAAAACTGGACTTTTTTCTCGATTTTGATTTGGTTTGGAGAAGAAATACTTTGGGGTTTTTTCGGGGGGGGGGGGGGGGGTTTTTTTTATGGCTTTTTGGTTTTTCCCGGGATTCCTGACTCCTAAAAGGATTCTTTTTAGCTTAAGTTCCCATGCTTTCTATTTTTCTGACCAGTGTTCCCTCCCTTTCTGATAAAATTTACCCCTTTTTTGGGCCCCTCTGTTATTCCCTTTTTTTGTCGCCTGTAAAAGGGGGCGCCCGTCTCTTTTATTTTTAACATTTTACTCCTCCTTTTTTTTAGAGGGAAAAAAGCCTTTTGATACATCGGTGCCACCGAGTTAATCTTTTTCTAGGATAAGTTTTTGGGGCTGTGTTGCTTATATATCTTCCAGGGTTATATCGGTTAGGGGCTTGGAACGAATTTAAGTTTTTTTACCCGAGGTTTCCGTGTAAACCCTTTTCTTCAGCAGTGTATTCCCCTTTTTTTTTGGGAAATTTTAAAATAATGAACTGAGTGTAGTAGCAACAAAATAAATAAATTTCACAAAGGCCTTTTTTTTTTTTTGCAAAACCCCTTTCCCGTTTTTTTTTATATATTTTTTGGGTTTAAAATTTACAAAAATAAGTCTTTAAAATTAAGTGTTCTGTACCCGACCTGAAGTCTTATACTGATAGGCCCTATTTACACCCATATGTATACCTGTCAACTCTGTTAATAAGCTGTGTAATGCTACTACTTGAGTAGCGCTACTTGGAAGTTTGTCCCACTCACCCACATCTCTACTGCCTAAACATTGCTTTCTTATCTTCTTTCTAAATCCAAAGCCATAATATGTAAAGCCAGTGATGTAAGTCCAGTTTTGGTTACAGTATTTTCAACACTATTTATTTTCCTTTTACACAACCCACACATAGAAAGAAATTCACGGCAACATTTTGGTCCGACTTGAAACATTAACTAGCCACACACTAACACACAAAGCTAGTTAATGGTGTAAGTCGGTCCGAAACGTCGTCATAAGTTTCTCTCTCCTGTGTGCATTGTTCCAGTCACGGTATAATGCCATTATATTCTCCATATTACCCTTATGTAACCTGATCTACAATTTGAATGCCTCAATTTCATCCATCATAATGGTATGTCTTCTCCTCCCTTCTTAGAAAAGATTTCTGGTACAGGGGATCAACTTTATCATAAATTTGACACTGCCTTACCTTTGACGAGTTTTGAGAGAGTACTGTCCTTGGAGTCCGGCTTGTCCTGGTGCTTGCCTGGTCAACCAGGCTGTTGCTGCTGGAGGCTTGCTGCCCCACATATCCATCACAGCCTGGTTGATCTGGTACCTGGTGAAGATACTTGTCCAATTTCCTCTGGAAGGCTTCTACACTTGTTCCAGCAGTGTTTCTGATATCTTCTGGTAAGATGTTGAATAGTGTGGGGCCACGAATGCTGATACAGTGTTCCCTTGTGCCCACTGCACCCCTGCTCCTCAGTGGGCTTATTTGTCACTTCCTCCCCATATCTCTCGCTCCAGTATGTTAAGATCAAACATAGCCAGCAAATTCCCAAACTCTCTTGACCAAGACACTCATTGGTATCTACCCAAGCTCAGCAGTATATACCTATACAAAGTTAAATCAACAGATGTTATTTCAATAATTAATTTGTTGTGAATCAACACAGAAAGCTGATCATATGTTGTCACTAACTACTGCAGCATTGTACAGTTAATCAAAAGAAACCAAAACCATCTTAATTATACTCAAACTAGTATAGGTTACAACGATCTTCAAAAATAGCGACCCAAGAGAAATCAGTACTTAAAAGCAAGTTTCTAATTTATCATTCTGTTTTCTAGTATTTCAAAAAAAATGTGATTAAATAAATGAATGACATTACACTTCAGCTCTTCCAGTGTTACTTTAGACCAGGAAAAGAATTGTATAAATGGTTTTAAAAACCTACAAATAAATGACTGAGATGCTTGTTTTGTGCTTGTTTATATTGACTGAGGAAAGGTTTCACTAACCAGTAGCTTTATCAGTAATATTCAAAGAAAAATAGTGGAAGAAATGAAGATGGCTTTTGGAATAATAGGTGTCTCAGCCTAGAGATGAAGTGTTCAGTCGATCAACCGTGGACCAAACAAATCTCCAGACTGAGGGACTGATCACTTCAAACTCCATTTTCATATCTTCCTTCCTTTATCTCTGAATTGTACTGATGAAACCAATGGATGGTGAAACACTTCTATTACAAGGCTGCATAAGGCTGTTATTCAACTATAACAAAATGTATTATGACACTGTTATAAAATTCTTCAGTCATGATTATATCAAAGGTGCTATTGATAAGCTGATGAAAGGTGCTATCTGGAGAAAAAGAAATTAGAATGACTTATGCAGCAAGTAGCGCCACTAAACAGCAGCAGCAGGTTGGTATGGCAACCCCCAGAAATTTGAAATTATGATCGCTGAAATTAGTACCAGATTACTGATGGAACCACATTATTGATTTCTGGATTAGTGATGGCTGACCTGTACTACTATTACAATCATCTTGTCTACTATTACTACTACTAATGTTACTATCTTACCTCCTACTCCTACTTATCTCAACATAACATCAACCATGTACAGTGGACCCCCGGTTTACGATATTATTTCATTCCAGAAATATGTTCAGGTGCTAGTACTGACCGAATTTGTTCCCATAAGGAATATTGTGAATTAGATTAATCCATTTCAGACCCCCAAACATACACATACAAACGCACTTGCATAAATACACTTATATAATGGGTCGCACTGGGAGCTGATCGTAAACCAGGGGTCCACTGTACAGTGCTTTAGTATAGTTTAATATATCCTGTTCCTTTTATTTGTCTATTTGTCATAAGTGATTTTCATATTGTTCTAAATGTATGTTTTACTATATTAAAAGTGCATGTTACTTAGCCTTATAAGGCACTAATCAGGTGCTAAAGTGCTATATTTTAACTTTTATTTTTTTATATTCAATAGCTCCTTTATTTTTAGCTTTAAAATAATTATCTTAGTCCATTTACTATTCATATTTGTTAGTGGTTCTTATTTTTTGATAATTGCAACAGCTCATTTCTCTACATGCCTCTCATGAATGCAAATATCAATCCTGATAGCAACCTCTTATTGAACTGCACAAATAATATTAACAGTAATTGCCATTACTACACTGCTAGTCAGGCTAAAACTCTCCTCAGTGCCGGCAAGAACATTACGGCTTTTAGCTATATGTTCGATCATTGAGTAAACACTGTGATGACCTCTTTGCATTACTGAAGTCTCTAAATGCTTCTATAACTTATATTTTTCTTACTGAAACCAGGCTCAAGCAAGATTTGACAGACATATTTACCATGCCTGGTTACAATGCTATATATATATAACTGCAGGCCTGACCAACTAGGAGGAGGCACTGTCATCTACTACTATGAACTGAAATGCAAGTAATTTACTTGCACAAGGGACGACAATGGTGAATATATAATAGCTAAATTCACATCAAAAAAATTAAAAAACCTATAACAGTTGGAGCAGTCTACAGATTACCACACACAAATACTTACACTTTTAGTGGTAACCTTAAAAACATGATAACTGAGTCAGAGTTGAATATACACCACCTGATACAAGACACTTCAACATAAACCTTATTCAGGCAACTGATCCTCCAGTAACTGATTTTACAAACACTATGAACAACTTCTTGCTGCTACCTTCTATAACTAAGCCAACAAGAATCTCCAAGGCAAGTGCTCATTATTTGATCATATATGGACCAACACGGTATCTCCATTACAAGCAGGTATAATCAAAGACAACACTACAGACCACTACCCCACCTTTCTCATAACCAACTTATGTAAACTGCCTCAAGACTTGAGAAAGATCTCATTTTGCCTGCATGATGAGCCATTGGTAAATAATTTAATGTTAGCACTAGGTGACATTGACTGGTGGAGAGAGCTAGCTGACATCAATAATACTGACAAAGATTTCAAAACTTTTTTACATAAAACCCAAAACCTCTACAATATGCAATGTCAGATCAAAATGAAGCAGATCACAGCAAAGAGACTAAACAGCCCATTGCTAACAAATAGTATTCTCAAATCCACTGAAAAAATGCACCAACTTGAAAAACTGTTCAGAGTAGGCCTGATTACTAAAGAACTGGCTAGACGATAAACATCAATACTCACAAAACTAATACAAAAATCAAAACAAATGTATTATGAAAAGATTTATTGAAAGAAAAGGTGATATGAAAAGGACCTGGCAAACCCTCTCCAAAATTTGGGCTCTAGAAAACTGTGCTGTATAATCCTCCGGGTTTAGCGCTTCCCCCTTGATTATAATAATAATCTAGAAAACTGTCTAGAAACAGAGATAAAACTTAACTAAACCAGATGAACCTCACATACAACCTATAGACACACCAACAAATTTAATAATATCAAGTTTATTTTAGCATGATACATGTTTGTACAAAGGAGTGTATCAATTTGGAAAATATGCCAAAAGCCCCTTTATGTGTAGAGCATTTTGGGCATACTTAAGATTAATAATGCAATAACAGTGAAGTAATTTTACATATTGTCTTTAGGTGAGTTACAATGAATACGAGAAAACTGAATATTCAACTACAGTGGACCCTCGACTAACGGCGACATTAAGTAACGGCAACTTCGTCTTATGGAGCTTTTTGCCATAAAAAAGTCTTAACCAACGGCTAAAAACTCTACCAACGACGTTTGTCCAGAACACTCCACGACTCGGTGTACCATTGTTTACAAGCTGTTGCGGTTGGTTTCCATGTGTGCCTCCCATATATTTTCAATTATTCCACTGTTTTTAGCGCTTGTAACCGCTAAATATGCCACAATGGGCCCCAAGAAAGCTTCTAGTGCCTGTGTTAAAAAGCGTGAGAATTACGATGGAAATGAAGATCATTGAAAGGTATACGAGAATGGAGTCCATATGGCTGAGTTGGAAAGGCGACAAAAAATAACATTCAACCATCAGTACTATCTTGGTGAACAGACAGGCAATCAAGGAAGCTGTTGTTGCGAAAGGTTCAAGTATGTTTTCAAAATAGAGACTGCAAATAATTTAAGAGGTAGAGAGACTGTTATTGGTATGGATAAATGAAAAACGATTATCAGGTGATAGTGTTTCTCAGTCTATAATTTGTGAAAAGGCAAGGAAGTTGCATGATGATTTCAAAATAGTGCTGCTGCTGATGAATTTAGGGCCAGCAAAGGCTGGTTTGAGAGATTTAAGATTCCTAGTGTCATACACAGTGTGGTAAGGCATGGTGAGGCAGCCAGTTCAGACAAAAATGCAGCTGAAAAATATGTGAAGAACTTTAAGGAATACATAGACACTAGAAACTTAAAACCTGAACAAGTGTTTAATTGTGACAAAACAGGCCTGTTTTGGAAGAAAATGCCGAACAGGACCTACATTACTCAGGAGGAAAAGGCACTCCCATTACATAAGCCTATGAAAGACAGGCTGACATTAATGTTGTGTTGTAATGCTAGTGATGATTGCAAAGTGAAGCCTTTATTGGTGTATCACTCTGATACTCCCAGAGTGTTCAAGAAAAACAATATCGTCAAGGGTAATTTGTGTGTGCTGTGGAGGTCAAACAGTAAGGCATGGGTCACTAGGGAATTTTTCTTGGACTGGTTTTATGGTGTGTTTGGCCCCACTGTGAAAAATTACCTCCAGGAAAAGAAATTGTCACTCAAGTGCCTCCTGGTAATGGACAATGCTCCTGCTCATCCTCACAACTTGCAAGAGGAAATTGCAGGGGAGTTTGGTTTCCTTAAGGTGATGTTTTAGCCTCTTAATACAACTCTTCTCCTCCGGCCCATGGACCAGCAGGTCATTTCAAACTTCAAAAAACTCTACACAAAAGCAGTGTTTCAAAAGTGCTTTGAAGTGACCTCAGACACTCAACTGACCCTAAGAGAGTTTTGGAAAGATCACTTCAATATCCTCAGTTGTGTAAACCTTATAGGAAACTGTGGCCAGAATGTGTAGAACAGAGGGATTTTTGAAGGGTTTGGGGCTAACCCTCAGGAGGCTATGCCAGTAGTGGAAGCTATTGTGTCAGTGGAGTTGGAGGTTTGTGACGAGGATGTGGAAGAGTTGGTGCAGAAGGACGAGGATGAACTAACCACTGCAGACCTGCAAGAGCTTCAGGTGCAACAGCAACAGATCACATCTCAGGAATATTCTTCAGAGCAGGATGAAGAGACACAGAGGAAGATGACTTCGTCAAAGACTAGGGAAATGTGTTCAATGTTTACAAAGGTGCAAGCATTTATCAATGAATTTTATCCTGTCACAGAAGTTGCAAGCCGCATTGGCAACATGTACAATGACACTCTTGTGTCCCATTTTAGGGAAATCCTAAGGGCACATGAGAAACAGAGCTCTCTGGACAGTTATTTTGTGTGACAGGGGTCCAGTGACTCTCAAACTGGTCCTAGTGGCATTAAAAACCAAGAAGAGAGGCAACCCCACCAAAGGACTTGGTACCTGAAGTCTTTATGGAAGGGGATTCTTCATCCAAGCAATAAACAATCCTGAATCTCCCCTGTTGTTGGCACATCACTCATCAACAACTCCACAATAAAGGCAAGTGGCATTTAATTACTGTTTATTTTGCATGTCCCATTCGTTTTCGTGTCAGGAAATGTATATTTCATGTAAAAAAAAAAAAAAAAAAAAAAAATCAGACTTTGGGGTCTAAGGAACGGATTAATTCTATTTCCATTATTTCTTATGGGGAAAATTAATTCAACCAACGACAAATTCGATTAACGGCAAGCTCTCTGGAATGAATTAATGCCATTGGTTGAGGGTCCACTGTAGTTTGTGGTGCCCCGTGGCCTGGTGGCTAAAGCTCTTGCTTCACATGGCGAGAGTCTGCGTTTGATTCCCAGTGCGGGTAGAAACATTGGGCGTGTTTCTTTACACAAGTTGTCTATGTTCACCCATCAGTAAAATGGGTACCTGGGAGTTAGTTGACTGGTGTGAGTCGCATCGTGGGATGATGACCTAATTTGTGGAAAATGCTCTGTATAGTAGTGGTGTCACTGATGTCAGCTAGGCCTGTATACCATGTACATATACTTGTAGTAAGTATATTATTATTATTATATTATTATTATTATTATTATATTATTATTATGGCTTTAGTAAGTTCAATAGAGAATAATTACAGTTTTGCTATAGTTCATAAAATATACAGAATTAAAATTTAGCATAATTTGAAACAAAGAAGTTGAAAGAATTTTAAGTTTGAAGTAATGAGTAAATGGTTGACCAATCATCACGCACAACACACAATAATGAAATTGAAACAATTTTAAGTTTGAAGTAAATGATCAAATAGTTGAGTAGTCTTAAATTATTTAAGAGTTTTCTTGAGTAGCTTTTCAGTAACGGGTAGGTATTAAGTAAAGTGTTCGTCTGGTTAATTTTGGGTGATGAGGTAATTTCTAAGCAAGAATTCCAGATCATTGGGCCCTTCATGTGCATAGTATTTTTGCATAGGAAGAGGCGGACATGAGAGATATCGAAGAGTGAATTGTGCCTTGTATTATGGCTGTGTGTTCTGTTGTAGTTATCAAGGAGGAGTCTGAGAGGAGGGTTAATATTTGTGTATAATGTTCTGTGTGTGTAGTAGGCACAATAATAAGTGTGGACGTTTTGAATATTAAGCAAGTTAAGGCTTTTGAAAAACGGGTGAGTATGCTGTCTAGTGCAGGAGTTGGTAATCAATCACACTGCAGCTTTTTGTTGGGTTATTAATGGCTTATGGTGATTTGCTGTGGTTGAACCCAATGCACAAATACCATAGGCGAGGTAAGGATAAATGAGAGAGTGATACAAAGCTAGAAGAGCTGATTGGGGTACATAGTACCGCATCTTTGAAAGAATGCCTACTGTTTTTGGAGACTTTCTTGGATATTTGCTGTATGTGGGTCTGGAATCTGAGACTGCAGTCAAGGTGGAGACCTAGAAATCTGCCCTCTGTGTCTCTTGAAATGGGTGAACCCTTTATCGATATGTTTAGCTGCACATTTGAAGCTCTGTTTCTAAATAGCATGCAGTAGGTTTTATCTGTATTGAGAGTAAGTTTAATGGTACTCATCCAAGTATGTAGATATTTTTAGTAGTTCTTCATTTACAGTGTCTGTTCGTATGGTTGGGTTTGGACGAGAGAAAACACAAGGTCATTGATGTAAATGAGAAAGAGAAGTGGGCCAAGGACACTACCCTTACCCTGTGGGACTCCAACAAGAACAGGTTGTGTGGTGGAGTTAGCTCCATTTGTGTATACATACTGGCTTCTATTGTTAAGATAAGATTTAGGTAATCAAGAGTGTGTCCTCTGACCCCATAATGTTCGAGTTTTAGGTGGAATAGGTCATGGTCAACTGTATCAAAAGCTTTTCAAAGGTCTATGAAAAGTCCCAGGGGAATTTCAGTGCTGAATATATTAATTTAACCCTTTCAGGGTCCAAGGCCAAAATCTGAAGGGGTGCCCCAGTGTTCAAGAAATTTTGAAGAAAAAAAAAAATTGTTTCTTACAGAATTAAAGATAATTTTTTTGTGAAGGCAATAACACACAAAAAAAATTCTGACCAGTACTTACCGAGATACAGCGGCGGGAAGTTGACCCAAAATGACCGGGTGGCGGCAATATCAGCGACTTCCGCAAAATCGCATTTTTTTATTTTATGTTTTTTATACTTTTTTCTTTTTTCTAATTATTTTCTTTTTCTAGTAACATTTGTGGCCTGTGAGATGAATATAATGTATATTGTATAAGAGTACACTCGTTTAACACAATAACTGCACTAATAAGTTTATCATTATATTGCTTACAAAACTTGTTTACAAGTTTATTGTAGATGAATGGTTCAGAGAACCGACATGTTGTTGAATTAGACACATGTGCAACTCTTGGGTATCTTTATTGAGGAAACGTTTCACCACACAGTGGCTTCATCAGTCCACACAAAGGAGAAACTTGAAGAACAGGAGGAGAATGAGGTAATCAGTCCCTCAGCCTTGAGTTGATGTGGTCAGTCCTGTTCTTCAAGTTTCTCCTTTGTATGGACTGATGAAGCCACTGTGTGGCAAAACGTTTCCTTAATAAAGATACTCAAGAGTTGCACATGTGTCTAATTCAACAAGTTTATTGTAAATAAAGTGATGAAAATATTAGTGCAGTTATTGTGTTGAATACGACTGTACAATATAGTACTATATGGTACAATGGTGCCATAGGGTGCAATGGTACCATGTGGTACAATGGTACCATATGTTAAAATATGGTACAATGGCACCATAGACTCTTTTCAAAAGCCACTTAATAACCCTAGACTAAATGCTAAATATTCAATACACACATACTCACCTATGTACTCCCACATCATAACTTCAACAATCACTTGGAACCTCTTATCCATTGTTGACAGGAATATAATTGAACCATTGTTTTTCACAATAAGCATTTTAGACTATATGAATATATCCTTTGTCTTATACAAATTTAATTCACTTATAATTAATAACCTACTGTTCAACTATGAAATAACTGCTGTCCTACTGTATCAACTATGATAAAATCCTTAGTATTAAGTAGTCTGTAAGCCAATAATGTTAAGTTGGCCCATAATGCCTAGGCATAATAGAGGCTCACTTTGCATTGCAACCCACTATTGTAAATATAAAATCTCAATATACTGTTTGCAAAGACATAAAATAAATAAATATGATACAATGGTACCATATAGTAGAATATGGTACAATGGCACCATATGGTGCAATGGTACCTTATCATTCCATATGGTGCAATGATACCATATGGTTCATTGTACCTATATGGTACTGTTGTATTCAACACAATAATATTTTCATCATTATTTCATTTACAATAATTGTTCACAACAAAAATATGCAAAAATGTTGTATATTCGTAATGTTCTATTATATACAGTGGTCCCCCACTTTTTGTAGTTCCCGGCAATCGTAAAATTCGCCAATCATAGAGGTATTTTCGTATAAACATGGACTCGCTTTTCATAGGTTGACTCGCGAGTCGTAGTTCGTCCGGGACGCGTACCCACGGCGTGAGCCAGGGCGGCAGCCAGTCTGGCATTGTTTACCAGTGAGCGAAGGTCCCCTCACGTGCTTCAGCGAAATATTTCATAATATTCCATTTATTTTAGTGCTTGCAAGTACTAAATAAGCTACCATGGCTCCAAAGAAAGCTCCTAGTGCCAAGCCTGTGGTAAAGAAGGTGAGAAATACGATTGAATTTAAGAAAACCATCATTGAACAATATGAAAGTGGTACAAGTGTGGCCGAACTGTCCAGGATGTATAAGAAACCCTACACAACCTTATGTTCCATAGTGGCCAAGAAAAATGAAATAAAAGATGCTGTTGTTGCAAAGGGAGTAACTATGCTGACAAAAATGAGATCACCAGTACTGGAAGAGGTTGAGAAGTTGTTATTGGTGTGGATAAATGAGAAACAATTAGCAGGAGATACTCTTATGACTTCGTTTATTTGTGAAAAGGCTAGGCAGTTGCATGAAGATTTGGTAAAGAAATTGCCTGCAAATAGTGGTGAAGTGAGTGAATTTAAGGCCAGCAAGGGCTGGTTTGAGAGATTTAAGAACCGTACTGGCATACACAGTGTGGTAAGGCTTGGTGAGGCTGCCAGTTCGGACCACAAGGCGGCTGAAAAATATGTGCATGAATTCCAGGAGTACATAGAGGCTGAAGGACTGAAACCTGAACAAGTGTTCAATTGTGACGAAACAGGCCTCTTTTGGAAGAAAATGCCAAAGAGGACCTTCATTACACAAGAGGAAAAGGCAATGCCAGGACACAAGCCTATAAAAGACAGGCTGATGCTAATGTTCTGTGCTAATGCTAGTGTACCATTCTGAAAATCCCAGAGTGTTCAGGAAAAACAATGTTATGAAGAGTAAACTGTGTGTGTTTTGGAAATCTAATAGTAAGGCATGGGTCATGAGGGAAATTTTCGTCGAGTGGTTCAATGAAGTGTTTGGCCCTAGTGTGAAGGAGTATCTCCTGGAAAAGAAATTGGATCTCAAGTGCCTGCTAGTAATGGACAATGCACCTGCTCATCCTCCAAACTTGGATGACCTAATTTTCGAGGAGTTTGGGTTCATCACAGTAAGGTTCTTGCCCCCAAATACCACTCCTCTCCTCCAACCCATGGACCAGCAGGTTATTGCAAACTTTAAAAAAGTCTACACAAAAGCAATGTTTCACAGGTGCTTGACCGTGACCAGACACTCACTTGACCCTAAGGGAATTTTGGAGAGAACACTTCAGCATCCTCCACTGCATAACCCTTATAGGTATGGCTTGGGAGGGAGTGACTACCAGGACTTTGAACTCTGCCTGGAGAAAATTGTGGCCAGATTGTGTCGACATGAGGGATTTTGAAGAATTTGGGACTGACCCTAATGAGCCTATGTCTGTTGTAAAATCAATTGTGGCACTGGGGAGTTCCATGGGGTTGGATGTGAGTTTGGAGGATGTGGAAGAATTGGTGGAAAACCACAATGAAGAGCTCACCACTGAGGAGCTGCAAGAACTTCAGCAGGAAGAGCAACACATCGCAGCTCAGAATCTTGCTGCAGAGGAGGAGGAAGAGAGATGGAAGAAGGTGCCTTCTTCAGAAATTAGAGAGATTTTTACTATGTGGGGTAAGATGGAAAGCTTTATGGAGAAACATCACCCTAACAAGGTTGTTGCAAGCCAGGTTAGCAACATTTACAGTGACAAAGTCTTGGGCCATTTTAGGGAAGTGTTAAAGAGATGCCAGAAACAGAGCTCTCTCCACAGTTATTTTGTGAGACAGGACTCCAGTGACTCTCAAGGTGGTCCTAGTGGCATTAAGAAACAGAGAAGAGAAGCAACCCCAGAAAAGCAAATGGTACCTGAGGTGTTGATGGAAGGGGATTCCCCTTCCAAACTGTAAACAATCCACTCTCTGTCCTCCTCCAGTCTCCCATACACTAAGAAGAATCTCCAATAAAGGTAAGTGTTACGCTGTTAATGTTTCATTCATCATTTCCCATTGTATTGTTTATGTGCTACATGCATATTTCATGTTAAAAAATTTTTTGTTTTAATACTTCTGGGTCTCAGGAACGGATTAATTGTATTTACATTATTTCTTATGGGGAAAATTGATTCGTAAATCGTAAATTTCGTTTATAGTAATGGCTCCAGGAACGGATTAATTACGAACAACGAGGGACCACTGTATTTACAAATGTACAGCCACTCGACATGTTCCTTGAGGTGGATGACAAAGATCTTTGTCTTGGAAACTGCCGAGTCACTAGCTAGCTTGCGTCGCCACTCACTCAGTCTTGGCTGGTGTCTCGTGGCATCAACACCACCTATTGACTATATGGTACATGGTATCATATGTTACAGGGTACCATATGGTACACTGTACTATATGGTATAAGATACCATACAGTACAGGATACCATATGGTGCAGGGTACCATATAGTGCAGGGTACCATATGGTGCAAGGTACCTTATGGCACAAGGTACCTTATGGCACAAGGTACCATATGGCACAGGATACCATACAGTACAGGACACCATATGGTGCAGGGTACCATATGATACAGGACACCATATGGTACAGACACAGGGATCCCTATGGAAATAAGTCACCTTGACTTTTTTGGGTTATCCTAGGATTTTATACATATGCTGCTATGTATGATAATCTATGTAACTGTATTTGTGTACACCTGAATAAACTTACTCAAGCACATGTGGCATTGTAAGTTTATTTAGGTATACACAAATAAAGTAACATCGATTATCATACTTAGCAGCATATGTTTGGAGAACCTAGGATAATCCAAAAAAAAGTCAGACAGATTCATTTCCATTAGGGTCCCTGTACCATATGGTACCATTGTACCATATGGTACCATTGTACCATATGGTACCATTGTACCATATGGTACAATGGTACCATATGGTTCAAAACCATAGAATTCCTCTTCAGATCCACTTCCATAAGTCTTAGAACTGTAAGTTGTGAAGAAGAGAGTCAGAATTTGCCCGGAGAGTGAGTGGGGAGTGAGAGCTTCCTTGCCGCCAGGCATGGTGAACAAAGCTACTTTGGTGGCATTCCCACAATGCCATGCGGGCATCCAGATTTTTTCTATAGTGCGCGCACTGGCCACCCAGACCCATTCTCTCAGATGTAGGCCTACCAGCCTTCTCGCGCTAAATTTGAAACCGCTAGAATTTTGGCATAAATCTATGGTTTGAACCCTCAACATAAAGTCGTAGATCTACGGCACAGACCCTGAAAGGGTTAAGCATATGTATAATTGCATCGTTAGTACTTTTTTTTAGTCTAAATCCAAACTGACAGGGGCTAAGTATGTTGTGGGATACTAAGCAGGGGAACACTTGTTTGTAAATTAATTTTTCAAAGATTTTAGATAGTAGGGGCAAGTTTGATATAGGCCTATAATTGTTCAATTCAGTTGGATCACCTCCTTTGAGGATCGGGGTGACTCTTCCTGTCTTGAGTATGTATGGGAAGGTGGAAGACTCAATGGATTTGTTAAAAAGAGTTGCAGTAATTAGTGACAATACACCTAGGTGTGACAGAGGCTCTCTCTGCAATTAGTATTTCAAAATATGTAAACCACACAATATCCAATAATATGTAAACCCCGCATTGTAATCTTTATAGAAAATAAACTTGATCGATTGATTGTTCTTTAGTGTTTTGATGATTAAGATTTCAGTAGGGTTTGTTGGGGATAGAAATAGAGTATGTATTTGGGTAGTTACCAGTGAGGTAGTCTTTTGATTGAATGTTTGAGTTTGGATTTTACTTGCTAGCTTTGTTCCTACAGTCAAGAAAAAGACATTAAGTTTGTTGGTAGTATTGGTGTTTGTGGCATGCAAAGAGTACGTAACCTTTATTCGGCGCATGTACACACCCTCATTTACAGGCTATCTCCCCCAACCAGCAAACCAGGTTGCTAAGAGTTGATGATGGGGCCCCGTCGTTCAACTAGTGACCAGGTTCTAGCCAATAAGATGGTTTTAGCAATCGCAGAGGTTATGTGGGTACCGCTCTCCTGTCTGCCCTTGTCATTCCCATTCTAGAGCTGGTTGAAGCATGGTCTGCTATCTTGTGGCTTCTATTTCTGCCTTGCTTACCGTGGAGTGCACTATACTTATCACTGTACATAGTGTACATATTGCTGTTCTAAATTGGTGAAGGATAATATAAGTCTACACTTTTTCTACTGTGTTTATTTTGCTCCCATTACACCCGGGGTAACAGGCCATTTGGAAGCCTGGGTTGTAATAGTGCTGAAGGAGAGGGTCTTCTGGTTTAGTTAAGTTAATCATTCTGTTTTGAGACAGCTTTTTTAGATCCTAGAATTTCAGATAAGGTTTTCCAGGTCCTTTTCATATCACCACTTAAGTCATAAAATCTGTTGTCGTAACATCTTGACCTCCTTATTAGATTAGTTAGTAATGACAAGTAACATTTTGCCAGATCCTTTGTTATTAGACCCATTCTGTACTGTTTTTCATATACAGGTCCTCCATCACAAATCCGGCACCATTGGGACCTGCAGTGTGCCGGATTACTGAGTTTGCCGGATTACAGAGTGGTTATGTTAGAATACACTTAATAAAATTAACCAACTTGACTTACACAAAGTTCATTGTAAATCGGCAAAAATCAAACATTTCCACTACTTTGAGCTCAATTTCAAGGTACTTTTCTTCATGAAAGCAATCAAAATCATGTCTATTTCTGTAACATATCTTCCATTCTATCAAACGAGACCAAAAAAGCAAGAATACAACCATAAAAACCATACAAAAATATACCGCAAAGAGGCGGCTAATGGCTGACAAGTGAATTCCCTTATTTATCGCCCGTCTTTTTTATTTTTGGTGTATGTTAAGAAGCATCTTTCCATCATACATTGCCCAAGTTTCAATAAGACAGCCCAACAAACAACTGAGAGAAAAAAATATTTACCAAAAATCATATATGGCAAGCCCAAGCCAGGTATTGGAAATAAGTCACTTTGACTGACTTTCATGGGTTATCCCAGGTTCTCTATACATACACTGCTATGTATGATGATCTATGTAACTGTATTTGTGTATACCTGAATAAACTTACTTATTTACTTACGTCTAGTCTGTCAACTGAGTACAATTATTATTATAATCAAGGGGGAAGCACTAAACCCGTAGGATTCTACAGTGCCTGGAGGGGGGGAATGTGGAAGGCATTCAGGCTTAATTTGGGGAACTGGAGCACAGATCCAATTCCCTAAATCAAGAGCCCCTCACCAACATCAAGGAACCTTCCATGAGAGGGATTGAGTGACAGAACCCACAGGCACAACACCAGACACAGACATCTCTATGACATTCCCCGTGTCCGACTAAACCTTTACAAAAATTCAATGCATGTCAAAGGCCCTAAAATCTGGAACACCCTACCTGAAAATTCCAAAACTGCAGACACATTCATCACCTTCAAAACTACCATCAGAAAACATCTTATCTCCCTGATACACCCTGTCAGCTAATAATACGAATACCACCTGGTGGTTCACACTTACACTCACTCACCCATTTGACCATAAACAGAAATATCAATCTCAATCTCAAAATAATGAATCTTAACTAGTCATAAGTTGGCCTGTGATACTCCAATACTGAAACTATGTATAGTGCCAAAACAAAAGCATTCACATTGCTAAACTCACAACTAGTATTTAGTCACTTAGCCATAATACCAACTTATCTATGTGGCCCGGTGGCCTGGTGGCTAAAGCTCCCGCTTCACACACGGAGGGCCCGGGTTCGATTCCGGCGGGTGGAAATTCCGGCACGTTTCCTTACACCTATTGTCCTGTTCACCTAGCAGCAAATAGGTGCCTGGGTGTTAGTCGACTGGTGTGGGTCGCATCCTGGGGGACAAGATTAAGGACCCCAATGGAAATAAGTTACAGTCCTCGATGACGCACTGACTTTCTTGGGTTATCCTGGGTGGCTAACCCTCCGGGGTTAAAAATCTGAACGAAATCTTATCTTATCTTATCTCATAATTCTGTAACATTTTAAACCTAAGATTTAATATAAGTCTGCCCGAAATGCCTAGCCATGCTAGGCGTTCTAGTGGTACACTCTGTAATTATTATTTTACTACATGTAAACCACACAATAACCAAATTCTGTAAACTCAGCATTGTAATACTTATAGAGAATAAAGTTTGAATTGAATTTGAATTGAATTGAATTGAATTGAATGAAATCGCCCATTCACTTATTTCAACTACCCAATATAGTGGTCAGAAATTAGCAATTTGGCCAATTTCACACAAATTTCATTAGATGCCAATTTCAAAATAGGGTCCAGAATAAACAATGCAGACATTCCTAGCACTAAAATAACATTTTCTCTGTTCATTAGTCACAGCTCCAGGCCCCTCTTATATTACTCTTGCTTTCCATTTGGAATTTTTATTCACAAAAAAATAGAAGATTTACTGTTATGCAGACTGCTGCATTATTGTAATAACTGTATAAATAGTATTGTCAAACCATTCTTGACTCCGTATTGGAATTTGGACTGGCAGGCGGACAGATATTGGACGGTGACGTCATTTGTTTACTCTTGAGCTTCGCTAAAGAAGAGAACATTTTCGCTGTGAGTGCAATTTCAAGGTACTTTTCATCATGAAAACAATCAAAATCATATCTATTTCTGTAATATATCTTTCGTTCTATCAAATGAGACCGAGAAAATGAGAATATAACCATAACAACCATACAAAAATATACCGCTAAGCGGCCGCTAATGGCAGAGAAGTGAACTACGCTATTTATGGTCTGATTTCTTTAATTTTTGGTGTATGTTAAGAAGTATCATTCCATCATATATTGCCCAAGTTTCAATAAGATAACCCAACAAACAACTGAGAAAATAGCAACAACAGCAATAATAATAATAATATCTTTATTTACTACACGTACATGTACAAGGTATACAGGCCTAGCTGACATCAGCGACATACTACTATAAAGAAAGCCGCTTGTTATGTAGAGTATTTCAAGCAACTTAGGTCAGTGTCCCAGGATAACACCCACACCAGTCGACTAACACCCAGGTATCCATTTACTGATGGGCGAACATAGACAACAGGTGTAAAGAAACACACCTAATGTTTTTACCCTGGCTGGGAATTGAATATTTACCAAAAATCATATATGGCTAACCCAAGCCAGGTACTAGAAGTAAGCCACGTTGTCTGACTTTTTTGGGTTATCTTAGGTTCTCTACATATATGCTGCTATGTGTGATAATCTATAGAGAGAAAATAACTTTTGCTTAAGGTTTATGGTACAGTACGAGTGTATATCACAATTAGCCCTGTGCTACACTTGGTTTCTCTAATATAAGCCCCCAAGACAAGGATAGGAGAATGGTATTTGTATACCATATCCTCTTCGTACCTCCGTCGAACTGCTCGGTATTATGCCAAATATTATTCATTCTGGAGTATTTAACATGTTTTATGCTATTTATATTGTTTATTATGTCATATTAGATCAACTGTGATAGGCAATAAGCTATAGTGTTTATATTAGCGTAATAATAAAGAATATTTTCCTGCATCACGAGACTGAGCTCAAGGCAACCGACAGTGGCTTCAAAGCCACCTTATCTTTAATGGACAATGTACTGTGTAGGTGCTTTACACAACGAGAAGCATTTCTTTTATTCATTGGAACCATGGCTAGGGCTAAAAGTAAGCAGGTTATAACAAATGGAGAAAAAGAAATTAGAGTGGCTTATGCAGCAAGTAGCGCCACCAAACAGTACCAGCAGGTTGGTGTGGCGACCCTGGAAATTTGAAATTATGCTAGCCAAAATTAGTGCCGAATAACTGAAGGAACTGAATAACTGATTGCTGGATTTGTGATGGCGGACCTTTAGATATTTTTAATAAATAGATTTAAGGATCCTGTTTGTAAGCCAGGGGCTGTTTAGTCTCTTTGCTGTGATCTGCTTAATTTTTACTGGGTAATGCCTATTATAGAGGTTTTGGGTCTTTTGTAAAAAAATATTAACACATCAATATCAAGGTGCTATTCTCAGGTGCTAAAGTAGAATAAGTTCACAATTTTGCCATTATATTCCAAAGCTCATTTATTTGATTACCACTTTATTGTTCACCACAACTTACATTAGTCCCTTTTATATTATTATTTATACTATAATTCTAACTTTAAAGAATTACCTTTATAGTACTACCTACTATCATATTCCCAAGCTCCATTATTTGATTATCACTTATTTGTTATTAGTCCCTTTTATATTGTCTCCTTTATTTTAGCTTAAAAAAAAAAAAAAAAAAAAAAAAAAAAAAACTACCTTAGCTCATTATTTTACATTTGTTAAATAATTCAGGTGCTATTTTTTAGCTTAAGGACTATTTACTTTGTTTTATACTTAATTCTAACTATAGATTCATACAAATCTTAGATTACAAGCATTTGATCCTGATACCAACCTCTTATTTTAATGACTTAAATGAATCAAACAGTTACTGTAATTACTACACTGCAGAACAATCAAAGGCACTTCTCAGTGCCAACAACAACATAACTATCTTTAACTACAATATCAGATCTTTAAGCAAGCATTACGATGACCTCATAGCATTACTAAATTCCTTACATGCCAATATGTCCATCATTACACTAACTGAAACCTGGCTAAAGCCTGATAGTACAGATGTCTATGCCTTTCCTGGTTACCAGCCATACACAACTGTAGGCCAGACCAACAAGGGGTGGCACAGCCATATACTACTCAGACCAACTAGAATGTATCACTAATACTTGCACAAGGGATGAACATGGGGAATATATAATAGCCAAATTCAAATCCAAATACCTACAAAACCTCTCACATTGATAAACATTTACAGAGTTCCACAGTCAAACATTAGCCAATTTAGTCAAAACCTAGGAAGTATGATAAACTGATGCACGCATGAACAAAGATCACTTACTACTCTCAGGTGACTTCAATATAAATCTCCTGCAAGACCAGGACCCACACGTTACTGAATTCACAAACACAATGAGTAACTGTATGTTGCTACCAACAGTAACAAAACCTACAAGAGTTACAGAGACTAGTGTTTCCCTACTTGACCACATCTGGACCAACACCATATCCCTTTAAAATCAGGCATAATTACAGATAATACCACAGACCACTACCCTACTTTTCTCATAACTCTCGGTAAATTACCCCAAGACACTACTAAAGTCACCTTCAGACTTCACAATGAGGCAGCATTAATAAACTTCACAACAGCAGTAGCAAACATTGACTGGCACACTGAGCTAGAAATCTATACAGATATTGACGAATGTATTAATAATTTTCTAAAAAAGACCCAATACCTCTATAACAAGCACTGCCCTAAAAAAACTAAACAGATGACAGCTAAGAGACTGAACAGTCCCTGGTAAACACCCAGCATTTTCAAATCCATAAATACAAAACACCAATATGAAAACAGTACAGAATGGGTCACATAACCAGAGACCAAACAAACGTTACTCGTCAATCCTAACCAGCCTGATAAGAAGGGCAAAAAAATTGTATTATGAGAAGATTATCCAACTTACGAGGTGATATAAAAAAGACCTGGAAAAACCCTATCAGAAATTTAGGAACAAAAAAGATATCACGAAATAGCGAAATAAAATTAGCAAAATCAGATGAACCCCAACTCCCACCAACAGAAACAGCAAACAGACTCAATGACTTCTTCTCCACTATAGGACAAAACCTTGCCAATAAAATCCCAAGCTCAGATACCCCACCAAATGACTACCTCACTGGCAACTACCGAACACACTGTTCCTAGCTCCGACTAACCATACGAAGTCTCCCTTATTATCAACATGCTAAAAAAACAAGGCAGGAGATTTAAATACCTTACCACCTTTATATACAAAAAAGTGTCACAAGTGCTATCACCAATCATTGCAACACTCTTTAACAAATCCATTGAATCCTCCACCTTCCCTACAGTACTCAAAATAGCAAGGGTCACCCCGATCCACAAAGGAGGAGACCAAACAGAGTTGAATAACTATAGGCCAATATCCAACTTACACCCTCTCTCAAAAATCTTCGAAAAATTAATTCAATAAACGAATCTACTCCTACCTTATCTCCCAAAACATACTCAACCCCTGCCAATTTGGATTCAGGCCAAATAAAAATACTAATGATGCTATTATACACATGCTAGAACATATATACACTGCAATAGGAGAAAAAAGAAGTCCCACTGGGGATCTTCATTGACTTACGTAAAGCTTTTGATACAGTTAACCATGACTTGCTCCACGTAAAATTGTCACACACTATGGTATAAGAGGGCACTCCCTCAACTACCTCAAGTCATACCTCAGCAACAGAAGCCAATATGTGTATGCAAATGGGGCAAACTCTTCTGCACAACCAATTACAGTTGGTGTCCCACAGGGAAGTGTCCTTGGCCCTCTTCTCTTTCTCCTATACATAAATGACCTACCAAATGCTTCGCAATTACTCAAACCCACACTATTTGCAGATGACACTACATACGTCTTCTCCCACCCGAGCCCAGTCACGCTAGCCAATACTGTAAATACCGAATTACAGAAAATATCTACCTGGATGAGGACTAACAAACTTACACTAAACATTGACAAAACCTACTTCATTCAGTTTGGTAAAAGAGCTAAAGATGTCCCTCTTAACATAATGATAAACGGATCACCTATCACAAAGCTAACAGAGGGAAAATTCTTAGGAATCCACCTTGATAATAGACTCAAATTTCATACACATATACAACAAATTTCTAAGAAAATTTCCAAGACTGTAGGCATACTATCGAAGATACGGTACTATGCTCCACAGTCAGCCCTCCTGGCCCTATATCACTCTCTTATTTACCCCTATCTCACCTATGGAATTTGTGCATGGGGCTCAACAACAAGTAACCATCTCAGACCACTAATTACCCAACAAAAGGCTGCAGTTAGAATGATAACAAATTCTCACTATAGGCAGCACACTCCACCAATATTCAATACACTAAACCTACTCACCATACAAAACATTCATACTTATTACTGCACCTATTACATACATAGAACACTTAACTCTGATATTAACCCTCCCCTCAAACATCTCCTTGCCAACCTCAACAGAACACATGACCATAACACAAGGCACAGATCACTCTTTGATGTTCCTCGTGTCCATCTCACACTATGCAAAAACTCAATGCACATAAAAGGCCCTAAAATCTGGAACTCATTACCTGTAAATATAAAAGAAACACTACCTGTTTATAAATTCAAGTCTCTTCTCAAAGATCACTTACTCACCCAAAACCAAATAAATACTGAATAACTGAACCTTATAAATTGTATATCTTAAATGTTTCTCACAATTATATCACATAAATGTTAAACCTAAAACCGAATCTAACTTTATTATTTTTTAAATACACTACCTAACAGAATACTCCATTCTACTGAATGTCTTTCTGGAGAGAGTACAACAATGCATACAACCATATGACCTGTCTTTGTAATACTCACTTGTGCTTTATAGTAATCTGTTTACATTAAAGTTTTATCACTGATGTCATCATTGCTTAGTTCATCTTAAGTTAATTTTAAGCCGGCCCGTAATGCTATGCATAGTATAAGTGGCTTTGGCATGCTGCTCTTATCTGTATTTTTTGTACCTCTGTATGTGTGCTCAAATTTTTAAATTAAATAAATAAATAAAAGGTTGACTGCAAGCTCATTCTGCCAATCGATGTTACTTAACCCGTAAATAAATAAAGAGCACATTTTTTTAAGTGTTATAGGATAAAAAAAAATTAGGGTCTGTACTTACAGAGATATGAGGCTGAGAAGTTGGCACTGGATGCTCATGTGACAGCAACATCGAGTCCTGATGCTTGCAGAAGTGTTGCCGATATACCTTTTTTTCTATTTTTCATATTTTATATAATTTTTATGTTCTGATACTTGCAATTTATAGTAGTTCTTGTCATTTCATAACCAATCTTTGTTCTGACACTAGTATTATGGTACTGAAATTGTACTTAAATATCACACACACACACTGACAGGTGGACATTTACACCGGCCTTGGCCATATATACAAAGTATTTATAGGTCCCGGCAATGTTTTGGATATGTGGAAGCATATAATAATAATAATAATAATAATAATAATAATAATAATAAACCATACCCCCGGCCGGGATTGAACCCGCGGTCATAGTCTCAAAACTCAGCATGAAAAACAAGCCTCAGTCCCCCTGACAGTGAAGTGATAAGATGATATAACATTAGATAAGTGACATTTGATGAGCATACGTGAGGGTGCAGTGATAAGACTTGATAAGATTAGAGGTGACATTTGATGAGCATCAGCCCTCACTTTGTTTATGCTGGTAAACAAACATGTCTGTCTATTTGTCTGTCTGTCAAGCTCCCTGTTTATCTGTCTATCCATCTAGCTCTCTGTCTCATAAAGAGTCGCAAGACTGCACCATCATGTTTACTTATATCTTCAAGTAGAGTATAGCAAAAGCTCCAGGCGGACATCAACCAAATCTTTCAGTGGGCTGCAGAAAACAATATGAAGTTCAACGATGAGAAAATTTCAATTACTCAGATATGGTAAAACATGAGGAAATTAAATCTTCATCAGAGTACAAAACAAATTCTGGCCACAAAATAGAGCGAAACACCAACGTCAAAGACCTGGGAGTGATCATGTCGGAGGATCTCACCTTCAAGGACCATAACATTGTATCAATCGAATCTGCTAGAAAAATGACAGGATGGATAATGAGAACCTTCAAAACTAGGGATGGCCAAGCCATGATGACACTCTTCAGGTCACTTGTTCTATCTAGGCTGGAATATTGCTGCACACTAACAGCACCTTTCAAGGCAGGTGAAATTGCCGACTAGAAAGTGTACAGAGAACTTTCACGGCACGCATAACGGAGATAAAACACCTCAATTATTGGGAGCGCTTGAGGTTCCTAAACCTGTATTCCCTGGAACGCAGGAGGGAGAGATACATGATTATATACACCTGGAAAATCCTAGAGGGACTAGTACCGAACTTGCACACGAAAATCACTCACTACGAAAGCAAAAGACTTGGCAGACGATGCACCATCCCCCCAATGAAAAGCAGGGGTGTCACTAGCACGTTAAGAGACCATACAATAAGTGTCAGGGGCCCGAGACTGTTCAACTGCCTCCCAGCACACATAAGGGGGATTACCAACAGACCCCTGGCAGTCTTCAAGCTGGCACTGGACAAGCACCTAAAGTCAGTTCCGGATCAGCCGGGCTGTGGCTCGTACGTTGGTTTGCGTGCAGCCAGCAGCAACAGCCTGGTTTATCAGGCTCTGATCCACCAGGAGGCCTGGTCGCAGACCGGGCCACGGGGGCGTTGACCCCCGGAACTCTCTCCAGGTAAACTCCAGGATAGCACTTTGTCTAGATTTTTTGGGTTATCCTAGGTAATTTACACTAGGTATATTTGTATTTATGTGTACCTGTGAGACAGATAGACAGAGATAGATAGAGATAAACAGAGAGACAGAGATAGACATAGACACAGACAAACAAGTGGAGCCAGGCTGCCGCAGCCTGTCAGCCATGCAGCTGGCCACCCAGGTGGCCAGCCAGTCAGCCAGCCTACTGACATTCCAGAATTGTTTCTCTTTACTTAGGGCATAGGTTATAAGACATTCTGAAAGGGTGTTGCGCAAATGTTGCACATGGGTTATTATCGAGGTTTTTTGATATTTCCTCGACCACTTATGGCCACACCCACCTCAAAGGCACTAAATTGGGGTCAACATCACTTTCCTCTTAAATTGGGAGAGTTAATACTACATGAAATCAGTGAATCCCAGGTGTTTGCCGCACTGTTTGCTCTAGCTGGCGCTCATTTAAATTGGTGCTCCCACAAGGTACTAAGTGGTCCCAGATTTTTTTAATACAGTGCACACTGAGTATTATGACCCATTTTATGCTGACAAGGCATCCCAGGCCAATCCTGCCATATTTGAAGGCAGGAAAAATAAAACGTTTATATACGTTTTGGGCACTTGCGGTAAGAACATATATATACATTTGGACCATTTACAGGTTAATGCTGAAATAAAATTATTAACTGATGACTCATCATGTAGTCAGCAGGTGATCTTACTTGTGTCCTGGGGCAGTTTACATAAGTTGGTTATAAGAAAGGTGGGATAGTGGTCAGTGGTGTTATCTACTTTTAAAGGGGGATATAATGTTTGTCCAGATAGGGTCAAGTAAAGAGGCATTTGTCTGAGATTCTTGGAGGCTTTGTTATAATTGGTAGCAGTAAGCAGTTGCTCATAGTGTTTGTGAATTCAGTTACTTGTGGGTCATGGTCATGGATAAGGTTTATGCTGAAGTCACCTGTATCAGGTGGTGTTTATTCATCTCTGTGTCAGTTATCATGTTTCTTAGGTTTTCACAAATGAAAAAATTTTGGAGTGGGTACTCTTAGATTGCCCAAACTGTCCATGGTTTTTTTATGGTTTTAGATTTAAATTTAGCAAATGTATTTCACCAAATTTTACTGCGCCCCCACATACATCAAAGCTGCAGAAAAATTTCCCTAGCCCAACTACAGCCGAAAGACTCCCTCACGGGCAACTACCCAAATACCTATTTTCACCAACTAATTTTTACAAAGTCTCACCAAAATTTAAAATTTTTTAAAAAACAAAGCAGGAGACAGATAATTTGCTACATTTCATATAAAAAAAGCTTCTCATTGCTGTCCCCTTATTGAAAACCTCTTTAACAAATCTGTAAGTCCTCAACCTTCCCACCATACTCAAGACGGCAAGGGTTATTTTCCCATCCTCAAAGGGGGTGTCCAACTGACTTGAACAACTACTGACCTTATAAAGACTTGCCCTTTTTAATAAAACATTTAAAAAATATAAAAAAAACGACTTTACTCCTACCTTATTCCAAAAACATATTTAAACCCTTTTGACAATTTTGGTTGAAAAAAACCAAAATATGTATGAATGTTCTATTATACAAATGCTTGAACTAATACATACCCCCCCCAATAAAAAGAAAATCCTCTGGGTCTTCATTGACCTATGGAAAGCATTTAAAAATAGTGGATCAAAACTCCGCACCTAAAATTAAATCATTACTGCATGGGGGACATTCCTAATTACCAAAAACTTTTCTTAATGACAGACCTACTATGTTAAGCAAATGGCGTCGACTCTATCCACCTGTAGCTGTCGGGTACCCCGGGGTGTGCCTAAGCCCACTTTTATTATCTACACAATGATTCCCCCAATGCACCCCAACTCCTTAATAAACCAGTTCTATTCACAGATGACACTATTTAGCTACTCCCAAAAAACCCAGTAACTTAAAAACATATAAACAACGAGCTCAAAAAAAATACATACTTGAGAGACCTACAAACTCACTCTAAACAACACAAAACAATTTCCTGCGTTTGGAAACAACCCTTTAAAAACCCTTTCGGGTTCGCAGTATTCACGGCTTTGAGCCAGAGTCCAACGTAAAACTATCCCAATAATTCTAGTGGCTTAAAAATGTAATGAAAAAGGCTGGTGGGTTACATCAAAAGAAAGGGTCAGGGCACCCGTTTGCATTTGGGAATGCCTCTCATACGCTTTTTTCTCATGCCTCAAGAAAGGGAAGCTGTCACTCTGGGATTGGCATAAAATCCCAATTTTTTTTTCCCAACTCCAGAATCTGAGACACACTAAGTGGTTTCCCCCTGCCTCTTGTTCCATTGGAAACACGCAAGTGAGCGCAATTTTTGAACTTTCTTTGACCAGCCCTTGGGGAAAATATTGTCGGGGAAAGTAAAAGTTTTTTGATTACACCAGTGGCGGCTCGTGATGGGCACTTCAGAATTGCAGACCCCCTTTTTTCATTTAAAATTATCGTAACATTCATCAAATGAGTCTTTTTTTTTTTTCTTTAATTCTTTCTTTATACTTGTACAGGTGGATAATGATATCCTTCAAAAATAGGGGGCCCAAACCCATATACACTCTTCAGGTCACTTTTTCTATCAGGCTGGAATATTGCTGCAACTAACCACCTTTCAAGGGAGGTGAAATTGCCGACCCAGAAAATTACGAGAATTTTTGGCATGCATAACAGAGATAAAACACCTCAATTACTGGGAGCACTTGAAGTTCCTGAACCTGTATTCCCGGAACAGGCGGGAGAGATACAGTTTTTATACACCTGGAAAATCCTAGAGGGGCTAGTACCGAACTTTCACCCCGAAAATCACCACAATGAAAGAAAAACTTGGGGCGATGAAAAAATCCCCCCATGAAAAGCAGGGGTGTCCCCTACATGTTAAGAGACAAAACAATAAGTTCAGGGGCCCAAGACTGTTTAAAATGCCTCCCGCATACAAAAGGGGGATTACCAATTGACCCCTGGCAGTCTTCAAGCTGGCACTGGACAAGCACCTAAAGTCGGTACCTGACCAGCTGAGCTGTGGCTCGTACGTTGGTTTGCATGCAGCCAGCAGTAACAACCTGGTTGATCAGGCTCTGATCCACCAGGAGGCCTGGTCACAGACAGGGCCGCGGGGGCGTTGACCCCCGGAACTCTCTCCAGGTAAACTCCAGGTATATAATCCTTAAGCTTAATATCAGTAGCCATACCCTAGTACAGTGGACCCCCGGTTAACGATATTTTTTCAATCCAGAAGCATGTTCAGGTGCCAGTACTGACCGAATTTGTTCCCATAAGGAATACGTATGGTGAAGTAGATTAGTCCATTTCAGACCCCCAAACATACACATACAAACGCACTTACATAAATACACTTACATAATTGGTCACATTCGGAGGTGATCGTTATGCGGGGGTCCACTGTACACTATAAGAAAAAATACAAAAATCCTTGTATGGAACTGTGCACCTCACATTTACAGTGACTTGGTGTTTGGCTGTTGTGCGCATGCGCACATGTCCAAGATAAGATGCTGCACACTAGGTAGGGAGAGCACTCTCACTGATGCAGTGCTGACACTGTTGTGCAAGTGTAAGGAAGTGTTTCTTTTTGATTCAGTGACATGTGTTGTACTTAAAAACCATGTACCATATTCTTGAATTTGATAAACTGTAAAATTAGATGATTATCATGCTTCCATCTATTTTATTTAATTCATAGTTTTTTTTTCAGTTCTTTTATTTTACAGAAAATTTAAATAATTTAATCATGGCCCCATTGCATCTCCAAGAAATAAGTTCTGTGACTGTAAGTGAACTTCAACAGCTTAAGATTTTACAGTTCTCTCTCCATGAGAAAGTTAGTTAAGAAAAGAGGCCGTTCAACACCTGATATTCAAATATCTCAACCAGGAATAAGCAACAAGAAGTATATTCATAGTTTTAATTTAATTCAATGGCTGAAAATTTTCTGAAACAGCACCTCCACTAATTTTAGCTACGAGCCGCCACTGGATTACACCACAGAAATACAATGATATCACCAAAGTCGAGACTACACCGGTGGAAGGAGACAACTGTGGCTGAAATGTATTTGTTTTATGCAACAATAATGCTTAAGCCTCATGTCTATAAGCATGATATAAAATCATATTAATCCACAGATGAGTAAGACACCACTGTGCATTACAACTTGTTTCAGAGATTTTCACAGACTGCAGCAGTTCTAGGAACATGTCCAGTGACTGTACATATGTAAATATATAATAGAACACTAATAATATGCAACACTTTTGCATGTTTTTTGTTGTGCAATGGACCCTTGGTTTTCGTGTTTAACCCTTAAACTGTCCAAATGTAGATCTACGTTCACATACATTGCACTCCAACCTCTATTTTCTCCATTTGAAAGCAAGTAAAAAAAATGTAAATCTACATTCGGAGCACTACACACATGAATGTAGATCTGCATTTGGACACTTTAAGGGTTAATCCATTCCAGAGCGATCAATGAAAATGGAAATTGGCGAAAACGGAAACCATTTTCCCCATAAGAAATAATGTAAATCCAATTAATCCGTTGTAGACACCTAGAAGTATTAACAAAAAAAATTTTTTTTACCTTGAAGATAGATTTACATGCACAAAAGAATGAACATGCAACATAACACTTACCTTTATTGAAGGCTGTTGCTGATGGATGGAAGACAGGGAGGAGGGAGAGGGAAGAGAGGTTATTGTTTGGAAGGGGAATCTCGCTACATTAGGACTCTAGGTACCAAGTCCTTATCTGGGGTCACTTCCCTAGCTTAAATATAGATTTACATGCAGAAAAGAATGAAAAATAAATATAAAGCACTAATAAAATGTACATATGAACATTAAACATTACACTTACCTTTATTGAAGACTCTTGTTGGTGTATGGCAGATGGGGCGGAGGGGAGAGGGAGGCGAGTTTATTGTTGGAGATAGGACAATATGCTTCAATATGACACTAATATCAACTCTATGGCTTATTTATCTAACACAATTCAACTAATTGGACATAATAAACAATATTAATAGCATAGAAACATGACAGGGGGGGTTGTATAAGGGCCACCGAGATCAAGCATTAGCCTTACTTAGTGGTGGTGTAGGCGGCATCAGAGGTGGTAGAAACGGTGGTGTTGTCAGTAGCCCTATACAGTAGAGCCCCATTTTACGGCGTTCTGCTAATACGGCGATGTCAAATTATGACCAAAATTTGCTATACGGCAAGCGGTCTTTCAAATTCGGATGCCCCCACCCGGGTTGTTTACATTCTCCGTGATCACATCTATTAGTCAGGAAACTTCCCAAAAAATTTTAAGTGTTTTAAAGTTAGTGCCTTATTTTGTATGTTGAAAGAGGCAGTGGCGCAGCAACCTCCCAAGCCCTATACTTTTCTCCAACTATCAGAGCACCAATGCTCCTATGATGAACTATTACACAAAACTGCCACTACAACATAGCAACCCAGAATGACCAAGACTACCAACAGTGAAACCTACATATCGAAAACTATTAGAGATCAAAGGAAGACTGCCCACACAAACCGAAAGCAAACAGCCGCTGCCAGCCGAACAACTTAACCTAATTTGTATAACACAACTTCTTCGTAACTACAACAATTTCATGTTAGTATTATGAGGCTGCAATCTAAGAGGGGAAACAGCACAAGGCAGCAAGAAAACACCAAAAAAATTCAACTATTCAACCTAGTGTAGCCAGGAAGGAGGACGCGGCTCTGCATCCACCCCACTCACCACCACTCAAGGCGACACACAAACAATAACAACAAACATGGCTGCCACAGCCCATCCACCAATCTCTTCCCGGATTCAACATACCAAGTAGTCTCTCAGGTATTGACCAACGATCCAGGATACCCTAAAGGAACATGCATCTCCAGCTTAGTGATTGAAAATATGAATCTTCAGAGACACTAACAAAACAAAGACACCCAGGATGACACAACTCAAGAAACATAATGCAGTCTTGAACAAAATGTATCAAACAAGGAATGGCTAACTGTGACAAGACCATTCCAAACAGTCATAGTAGCCATACTATACAAAATAATATCTCTTAATACATAGTTGAAGAAGCAGTAAAGAATGGAAAGAACAACTTAGATAAACCAGTTTCAGTGGAACTTCTTTGCTGTTCCAAAAAGATATAAACTGAGAAGATAAAACTCCCCATCGGACGCAGAGTATTAGTAACAGTTCACTTTTTCCAGTGATATGAACCTAACAAACAGTAAGAAATTAATCTGAGATCATATTAATGGACCTAAAAAGGTGTTATTGTCCTAGAGTCAGAAATAAAAGAAGCCAGGTTACTAGGATCCCATGGTAGAAAAAGTGTAATGCTTAGATTCCACTCACATGACAGGAAAAAAGACTTAATTATTGCATCTATTAAAGTAAAGAAAAAAAAAAAAAAGAGGGTATATGTTTGATAGAAAACAACAAGGGCCTTATCTCTAGGCTTTATTGAACATAGAATCTTTCATCTAGTACTTCTGCAACAACAAAATATAATGACTAGTACATCTAATAACGGCTTCTACAGGGATGGAGATGTCTTGCATATGTCAAGAGAAAAGTTATAACTACAGGCCACATATTTAAACTCACCATGTAATCTGCATCACTAATATAGGGATAGTAGAAGAGAAGAGAATCACACACCATGTGTTGGCACCCATGACACACCAAACTGTTGTTGTTGTTAAGGGCCCCGAGAGGTGGTGCAGTATTATCCTGCTGCTGCTCCCCACAGGAGCAGTATCACTACAATCTCCCCCTTCTAAAATATCAGAGACAGTAATCTCCCAAACTGTCAGGTGGGCGACGTACACGTCCCGACCTTCGTAGCCCTTGAGGCTCTTCACCAGGTTCAATATTTTCCAGTGGGGTTTGACTAACTGCTGGAGCAGAATCCTCTATTTCTGTAGGGGTAGTCTCAAGGGGCTTTCCAGGAGAAAATGAAGCATCTTTCACATCTATTGGTGTATCTTGAGATTCCACACTAATGGGGATTTCAACTGGGGCTAAATGTCTTGTAGATACTGTAGTCTCTTCACCATTTTGGTAGCGAATGTGGGCGTAATGTGGATTAGCTTGCAGGAGCTCTACCTCTTCCACTAAAGGATCCGTCTTGTTCATCCTATGGTGACTCTTCAGGAGAACGGGTCCAGGATGACATAACCAAGTGGGCACGGAGGCTCCTGTAGAGGAACGACGTGAATAGTTGAGGAGTTTTTCATGAGGGGTTGCATTAGTAGCTGTGCACAGCAATGATCTAATAGAGTGAAGAGCATCAGGTAGGACAGTTTGCCAGTGTTGAACAGGTAGATTGTGCGACTTCAATGTCATTGTAACTGCCTTCCATATAATACCATTGAACCGCTCCACTTGACCATTGCCTTGAGGGTTGTAGCTTGTTGTTCTGCTGCAGGCAATACCTTTGCTAGACAAAAACTCTTGAAGTTCGTTACTCATAAACGAGGATCCCCTGTCTGAATGGATATAAGCTGGCATACCAAAAATAGAGAACAACTGTGAAAGACAACTAATAACAGTTGAAGCAGTCATATTTGCACAGGGATATACAAAGGGAAACCTTGAATATTCATCTACTATGTTAAGGAAATACCTATTCTGATTTGTGCTTGGTAGAGGTCCTTTGAAATCTATATTCAGTCTCTCGAAAGGCTGGGTGGATTTTATGAGATGAGTCTTCTCTGGCTGATGAAAGTTTGGCTTGCACTCTGCACATACTCTGCATGCTCTGATCACTTGTCGCACATCTTCCACTGAGTAGGGCATGTTCTTTGATTTGACAAAATGGTACAGGCGTGTAACTCCTGGGTGACACAAAGCCTTGTGGAGCGCTGAGAGTGATTGCAAATCATGACATGCTGCTTCACAGTGGGACCTAGACAATGCATCAGGTGAGATGTTCTATTGACCCGGTCGGTACAGAATATCAAAGTCATAACACGATAGTTCCATCCTCCAGCGTAATATCTTGTCATTCTTTACCCTACTTTTGTGCTTCTTGTCAAACATATACATCACGGACCGTTGGTCAGTCCTTATGGTGAAATGTCTACCAGTTAAATAATGCCTCCAGTGGCGAACTGCTTCTATGATGGCCTGGGCTTCCTTTTCTACAGCAGCGTAACATTTCTCTGATCCTTGAAAAGTTCTCGAAAAGAAGGCTACTGGTCGTCCTGCCTGAGATAAGACTGCAGCAATGGCAATGTCAGATGCATCCGTTTCCACTTCGAATGGTAGGGACTCATCAATGGCTTGAACTACTGAGTTTTCAATGTCCTGTTTGAGAGTATGGAAAGCAGCTTCTGCTTCCTTTGTCACAGGAAATGTGGTAGCACTCAATGGGCGGACTTTACTTGAATAGTTGTAGATCCATTGTGAGTAATAAGCAAAGAGACCAAGAGTTCTTCGGAGTGACTTTTTGTCTTGAGGCATTGGAAGTTCCCGTAGAGGTCGTAGTCATTCAGGGTCTGGGAATATTGAACCTCCTTCCACTACATAACCAAGGATACTAAGCCTTTTAGTTGAAAAAGTGCACTTTTCCTCATTGTAACTGATATTTTTCTTCTTGGCGGCTTCCAAAAACTTATCAAGGTTTGCATCATGTTCCTCCTGGGTCTTACCACAAATGGTAACATTATCTAAATACGCGTAAGTTCCCATGAGTTGCTCTTCCTGAATGAGTGAATCCATAATTCGTTGGAAGCAGGCTACCCCATTGGTGACTCCAAAAGGGACTCTGGTAAACTGATACAGGCCATCACTAGCCTGAAATGCTGTGTATGGTTTATCTTCATTCCTTATAGGGACTTGATGATAGGCACTCTGTAGATCAATTTGTGCAAAAACACATAGTATTTGAGAAAATTTTTTTCCCATTTGTATCATAAATTCGAGGTAGGGGGTACCCAAAAAATTTTTAAAATTTGGGTTTGATTGTCTAAGATAATCGATAGCCAGCCCAGTTTTTTTTTTTTTTTTTTTTTAAATTTCATTTTTAAACCCTTTCGGGGGTCCTTTCCCCTAATCACGGTTTTAACGGTGAGGGGTCCAAACCGTAGATCTATCCCAAAATTCAGGCCGTAAAATTTTAGCGCGAAAGGTTTCATAGGCTACATGGTGAGAAAAATGGCCCTGCGCTGTGGGTGTGTGCCTAAAAAAAAAAAATCTAGGGCCTGCATAGCATTGGGGGAACGGGCTCGTCCCCCTTTGTTCACCAGCCTCGTCGCAAGTCACTCTCACCCCCCGGAAAAATTGGGACTCTCCTTTTCCCCTGTCTGATATTTCGACACTGATGAAGGGGAAAATTTGAAGACGAATTCTAGGGGTTTTGATAAGTTAGTGACCGAAAATAAGACCGGGAAAAACGATAAAATTTTTTTGAGAAAACCCCGACATCCTCGCCCTTCTCCCTCTACCTCTGGTTTGGGCCTGGGGACTAGGGCCCGGGTTTTTTCCTAAAGTAAGAAAAAACCTAATATTTTCGCGGGGCCCAGGCCTCTGTTTTTAAAAAAATTTTACAAGATTCTGACGTGGATTGTGTTTTTTATTGCGCTCGCGATGATTCGAGAAGTGATAGTGGGAATAATTCACCTGAAGCGTGGGTTTTGTTCGCCCCCCGCATCCCTTTTGGGTATTGTACCCTATGCTGTGCCCGGGGGAGGAGAAAACACCCCGGGAGTACCCCCCGTGGCCCTACCCCCCCGTTTTGGGTATGATAGGAGGAGATGGGGCTACACTTGGCATGGAGGGGCCCAACAGGCATCAGGGGATGGTGTTAGTGGTGTGGTGGGGGTTTAGGGGCCCACCACCATGCGTGCCCTCACGTGCCACCGGGGCCCCACACTGCTGACTCGTCAGTTCAAGGACAAAGCGGGGGGCGTCAGCCCCACCCCCGCCAAAACCCCAAAACCCGCCCGTACAACCAGCCTATGATGTAAAGTATCCACCACAAAACCGTTTTTGGGGGTTTGGCACCCAAAACCCCAAATTTTTGGTTCCCCAACCTCCCACTTTGTTTGACCCCTAAGGGGAAATTTCAACCTCCCCTTCCCCCCTTGGAACCAGGGCCAATGAACTGGAATTTTTTGAATTATTTTTTTGACCACCCCATTGAGGGAAAATTTTATTGCCGGGGAAAAAGTAAAAAGTATTTTAAAGTTACACCTTGGCAAATACGATCTTACCCCCAGAAAGGGAATACAAGGTGGAAAGAGACACTTTGCAAAAATTTTTTGCTTTTTTGCACCAAAAATTGCTTATCCCTCACGTCTAAAAGAAAATATAAAACTTTACGGTCCACAGATCGTTTTAATTTTTCTACCCTCCTTCGTGAAATAATACCATTTGAACGGGTTTTAATTTTATTGTTACTATGTTGCACTTCCTGAAAAAACCCGGGCCTGACAAAAGTGACGGGTTTTATCCCCAAGTTTTAGAAATGTTTTCATGTTCTCAAAAAAAAGTTCGGGAAAATATTTTTACCCTTTTAAAAGAATCTTGAATTGACGAGTCTTTGATTTTGTTCAAAGGTAGACGGTCATTCAAGCAGTATATCCCGGAGAAGGGGAAACCCTTTTTGGTTAAAAAAATTGGGTTTGAAATCTGTGATTTGACAGGGGGCCTGGTTTTTGGGATATTGTTGTTTACACGGGTATAAAATTTTTGAAAGATACCAAGATGTTATTGGGTATCTCGGGTGACGTATTGAAAAAAACATGAGGGCACCTTATCTTGGGTAAGGTTTTTTTTTTCATTATACATTTTCCGATAACGGGTTACAAAACCCCATTACTCAGTGATTTCATGCGAGTAAAAACAAGACAGATGTGTTTTGGCACAGTGCGTTCTAATCATAAAATATCCCGGGCTAAACCGGGGTTGTTCGGGGTGATGAAAAGCGGGTTTGTTACCGGCCCAATGAAAATCAGGAAATTACGGTGGCATGACAAAGGGAGATGTCACTTGTTGACAACCTTCCCCGTAATAAAGGGAAAGACAGGGGCCCAAATTTTATCGAGTGGACAAATTGAACGTTTGGGAAAAACCAGTGTCAGTTTTGATTAAAACAAAAAAACATGCGTTTGGTTTTGACAAGTGTGCCCATGCAGATTGGTTTTGTTAAACTGTTTTCGTAAGAGTTACAAAGTGGTACAAAAAAAATTTTTCTTCCATCTCTGGACTTTCCCAATGCTGAATCATTTTAATAGTCCCCAAAAAAAGTGGAACGCCCCACCGAGGGTTTAAAAAATTTTGTTTGCCCTTTTTTCGGGACAATCAAAAATAAATCCCCCAGGTAACAAAAACCTGCAATACAAAAAAATGGTCCCAAATTTTCATCACGTTTAACCCCAAGCTTTTGAGGAAAAAGGGTGGATCATTTAATAAAACAGTTTCCCTTTCAACTCAAAAAAAAATTTGCTCAAAGAGATCCCTTTTGTCTGGGGCAAAAAACAAAACAAAACGGAAAAAAAAACAAAGACGAAAAGACATTGGGTTTTGTGTGAAGGAATGTAAGGTGCCTGTGAAATGGTGCCTTTTTTCAAGGATTCCAAAAGCCCCAGGATTTTCAAAAAACCATGCCCCAGTAAATTGAAAATTATGTAATATATGATAAAAAAATTAGTATTATAAAATTATTTGTGCATGTTTATTGTAATAAAAAACCCAGTGGAAAACAATAATTTGATAACCCTTTTTGGGGGGGTTTTTTTTAAAAAATTTTTTTTAAAAAAAAAAAAATTTTTTTTGGGCCCCCCCCAAAAAAAAAAAAAAAAAAAAAAAAAAAAAAAAAAAAAAAAAAAATTAAAATTTTGGGGGTTTTTTTTTCCCCCCTTTTTTAAAAAAATTTTTTTTCCTTTTATTTGGGAAACCGATTTAAATTTTTTTTTTTTTTTTTAACCCCCAAAAATTTCCCCTTTTTTTTTTTAAAAAAAATTTTTTTTTTTTTTTTTTTTGGGGGGGTTTTTTTGGGGGGGGGTTAAAAAAAAAAAACCCCCCCCCGGGGAATTTTGGTTTTATTTTCCCCCTTCCCCCTTTTTTTTTTCCCCCCGAACTTTCCCAAACCTCATAAGAATAGCGGCGGGTTTTTTTGGGGGCCCCCTTTAAATTTTTGGGGGGTTTTTTCCCAAAAAAAAAAGGGGGCCAAAAAAAATTTTTGGTTTTTCCCCGGGGCCCCCTTTTTTGGCCCAAAAAAAAAACCCTTTTTCCCAAAAATTTTTTCAAAAAATTTTTCCCTAAAAATTTAAAAAAAATTTTCCCCGGCTTTTGGGGAAAAAAAAAAAAGGGGGTTTTTTTTAAAAAAGGGTTTAAAATTTTTTTTTAATTTTTTATTTTTTTTTGGTTTTTTTAAAAAATTTAAAAAAATTTTTTGGGGGGGGGAAAAAAAAAAAAAAAAAGGGGAGGTTTTTTTTAAACTTTAAAAAAAATTTTCCCCCCCTTTTTTTTGGGGGGGGGTTTTTTTTCCCCCCCTTTTTTAAAAAAAAAAAAACCCCCTTTTTTTTTAAAGGGGGAAAAAAATTAAAAAAAAAATTGGGCCCTTAACCCTTTTAAATTTGGGGGGTTTTTTGGGGGGTTTTTTTTTTTTTTTGGGGGGGGGGAATTTTTTTGGTTTTTTTTAAAATTTCCCCAATTTTTTGGGAATTTGGGAAAAAAAAAATTTTTTTTCCCCCAAAAAAAAAATGGGGGAAATTTTTTTTTTTTTTAAAAAAAAAAAATTAAAATCCCCGGGGGGGGCCCCGGGGGTTTTTGGGGGCTTTTTTAAATTTTTAAAAAAATTTTTTTTTTTTTTTAAAAAAAAATTTTTTTTTAAAAAAAAAAAAATTTTTTTTTTTTTTTAAAAGGGGGGGGCCCCCCCCCCAAAAAACCCCCAATTTTTTCCCCCCAAACCCGGGGAAAAAAAAAAAAAAAGGGGTTAAAAAAATTTTCCCCTTTCCCGGAAATTTTTTTTTAAAAAAAAAAAAAAAGGGGGTTTCCCAAATTTTTTTAAAAAATTTTAAAAATTTTCCCCAAAAAAAAAAAAAAGGGGGGGGCCCAAAAATTTGAAAAAATTTTTTCCCTTTTTTTTAAAAAAATTTTTTAAAAAAAAAGGGGGGGAAAAAAAGGCTTTCCCCTTTTTCCCCAAAGTTAAACCCCCTTTGTTGTTTTTCCCCAAATTTTAAAATTTTTTTTTTAAAAATTTTAAAAAAATTTGGGGGTTTTTAAAAACCCAAAAAAATTAAGGCCGGGGCCCCCCCGGGGGGGAAAAAAAAAACCCTTTCCCCGGGGGAAAAATTAAATAAAAATTTTTGGGGGGTTTTTAAAAAAAAAAGGGGAAAAAAATTTTTTAAAAAAAAAAATTTTTTTTTCAGTGCTTGAAGGTATTCCTCTAAGGATTCATCAATCTGCTGGTGGCGAGTTGCAAGGCGATAGCGTGCAAAGATTTCATTTGTAGGTATAATATACTGAGACTTGAGGGTTTTGAGAGCATCTTCGTAGGTATTACACTCAGAAATAGCCTCATATATCTTAGGTGACACAAAATTGATGAGCAGACTTAGTTTATCTAGATCTTCTTTAAGAAGGGCTCCCAAGAAGTTTTCGAAAGTCTTAAACCAGTGCTTCCATTCCTGAGCAGCCGTTGATAAGCTGGGGTCACAGTCTAGCCTCTCAGGTTTCAGTAAACGCTCCATGTTGATGTAGTCTAGCGCAGGATCACCACCAGGTAGCCCAGGAACCGTTCTATGTTCAATAAATTGTTGTGATAGAAACACAGGCCTTATCTCTAGGCTTTATTGAACATAGAATCTTCATAGTACTTCTGCAACAACAAAATATAATAACGGCTTCTACAGGGATGGAGATGTCTTGCATATGTCAAGAGAAAAGTTATAACTACAGGCCACATATTTAAACTCACCATGTAATCTGCATCACTAATATAGGGATAGTAGAAGAGAAGAGAATCACACACCATGTGTTGGCACCCATGACACACACCAAACTGCTGTTGTTGTTAAGGGCCCCGAGAGGTGGTGCAGTATTATCCTGCTGCTGCTCCCCACAGGAGCAGTATCACTATAGTATATATAAACGAGTGTCTTACCAAAAAACGTCATAACCTCCTGTATAGAGTCAGAAAACTTAAGCGGGAGAATAATGACACAATACACCAATGCTTCACACGGGATGGGAAAATTCTAGTTAGGAAAACAAATGTAGGTCAACTGTACACAATCACGAACGAGAATGATCTATCAAGATTTCTCAGGGATACTAATCTTACAGAGAATAACTAAATGTCCAACCTAAAAGCCTACGTAATGTAGTGTATGTTTTGTTCCATTATTGTTCAAATCTCATAGTACAATCTCTTAGTAATTAAATAATCAACTACCTCATTTTGTGATTTTACTAGTAAGCATAAGTCACCTTATCTAATTTTCTTATTTACTATTGTTTGCTTAAATATTAGCTGAATCGATACTTTCTCTGTCCATATTACTACCTTTTTTTTTTTTAAACTATCAATTGATATTACTTACTAAAATTAATAATTACCATTTTTACTATCAATACAATTTACTCTTAACATTTTTGACATCATTTAATAACCATTACTTGTCTAATTACCTTAACCAGTTTTAATACCACATTTACTATCTTAGAGTACTCTTAATTACCTTGTACTGCCAAATAACCTCAAGTATAACTACCAGTGCAATTTTGAAAGAAATAAACATTACTTTTTCACTTATTTTGTAATCATTATCACTTACTAAAATTTTATTAAACACCATATTTACTACCAGTCAATTTTACTTTTGTACATTAATCATTATTTTATACTTCCCATAACATTTTGTTGCCAAATTTCCAAGTTTGTATATTCAACCCCAACCTTTATATTATCCTTTGTACCTGTGTACCTGTGCACTTGTGTGCCTCTGTACCTGTGTACCTGTGTACCTGTGTACCTGTCGACCATCTTACTATCATATTATAACCAAGACATTGCCATTGTTATTTTTTACTTATTATTCTTTTGGTACTTTAATTTGTGAATTTGATTTTGTCAATTTAAATCTAGTTATACTCGACCTTGTCAACAACCTATACCAGACCCTAGTGCAATTGCAAGTACCATTTCAATTTGTATTTTTATACTATAAGTTTATATTATAAGTCCTATTCTAAGATTTATTTATTTATTTATTTATTTATTTATTTATTTATTTATTAACAATTTGAGCACACATACAGAGGTACAAAAAAATACAGATAAGAGCAGCATGCCAAAGCCACTTATACTATGCATAGCATTACGGGCTGGCTTAAAATTAACTTAAGATTAACTAAGCAATGATGAAATCAGTGATAAAACATTAATGTAAACAGATTACTATAAAGCACAAGTGAGTATTACAAAGACAGGTCATATGGTTGCATGCATTGTTGTACATTCAGTCGTATGAAGTATTCTGTTAGGTAGTGTATTTAAAAAATAATAAAGTTAGATTCGGTTTTAGGTTTAACATTTATGTGATATAATTGTGAGAAACATTTAAGATATAACAATTTATAAGGTTCAGTTATTCAGTATTTATTTGGTTTTGGGTGAGTAAGTGATCTTTGAGAAGAGACTTGAATTTATAAATAGGTAGTGTTTCTTTTATATTTACAGGTAATGAATTCCAGATTTTAGGGCCTTTTATGTGCATTGAGTTTTTGCATAGTGTGAGATGGACATGAGGAACATCAAAGAGTGATCTGTGCCTTGTGTTATGGTCATGTGTTCTGTTGAGGTTGGCAAGGAGATGTTTGAGGGGAGGGTTAATATCAGAGTTAAGTGTTCTATGTATGTAATAGGTGCAGTAATAAGTATGGATGTTTTGTATGGTGAGTAGGTTTAGTGTATTGAATATTGGTGGAGGTGCTGCCTGTAGGAGAATTTGTTATATTTTAACTGCAGCCTTTTGTTGGGTAATTATGGTTGAGATAGTTAATTGCTGTTGAGCCCGCACAAATTCCATAGGTGAGTGGGGGAAAATAGAGAGTGATATGGGGCCCAGGAGGGCTGATGTAAAAACATAGTCCCTATCTTCGATATTTTGCCTACGTTTGGAAATTTTTTAAAAATTTGTTTTTTTGTGTTAAAATTTTGGTATTATAAAGGTGGTTTTCTAAAAATTTTCCTCTGTTGCTTTGTGATAGGTGATCCGGTTCATTTGTTAAGAGGGACATCTGAGCTTGTTCCCCAAACTGAAGAAGTGGGTTTTTTCCCCAAAATGTTTAGTGAATTTTTGTTAGTCCTCATCCGGGTAGATATTTTCTGAAATTTCGGTTTTACAGTATTGGCTAGGTGACTGGGCTGGGGTTTGAGAAAAGAGTATGTAGTTTTACTGAAAATAGTGTGGGTTTGAGTAATTGCGAAGCATTTGGAAGGTCATTATGTATAGGAGAAAGAAGGGGGGGCCCAAGGACACTTCCCTGTGGGCCCAAAACTGTAATTGGTTGCAGGAGTTTCCCCCATTTGCGTACACATATTGGCTTCTGTTGTGGGGTTGACTTGAGGTGTTGAGGGAGTCCCCTCTTTCCCATGTGTGACAATTTTACGTGGAGAAGTATGGTAAAAAACTGTATAAAAGTTTTCGTAGTAAATGAAGATCCCAGTGGGACTTTTTTTTTCTCTATTGCAGTGTTATTGTTCTAGCATGTGTATAATGATCATTAGTTTTTTATTGGGCCCTAAACCCAAAATTTGGGCGGGGTTGAGTATTTTTTTGGGAGAAAAGGTGAGTGATTGTTTATGAATTAATTTTCGAAGATTTTTGAGAGAGGGTTTTTTAAGTTGGATATTGGCCTTTATGATTAACTCTGTTTGGTCTCCTCCTTTGTGGATCGGGGTGCCCCTTGTTTTTTGAGTACTGTAGGGAAGGTGGAGGATTAAAGGGGATTTGTTAAAGAGTGTTGCAATGTTTGGGTGATAGACTTGTGACATTTTTTTTGGTATAAAAAAGGGGGGGAAAGGTATTTAAATTCCTCCCTTTTTTTTTAGTGCGTTGATAAAAAGGGAGATTCGTATGGGTTAGCGGAGGGGGAACGTGTGTTGGGTAGTTGCCGGTGAGGTAGTTTTTTGGGGGGGTATTGAGTTTGGGGATTTTTTGGCAAGGTTTTGTCTTGTGGAGAAAAATCATTGAGTTGTTTGCTGTTTTGTTGGTGGGAGTTGGGGTTCATCTGATTTTACAAATTTTTTATTTGCTTTTTGTGATATCTTTTTTGTTCCGAATTTTGATGGGTTTTTCCAGGTCTTTTTTTATAACCTGTAATTTGGGATAATTTTTTCTCATAATCAATTTTTTTTCCCTTCTTATCAGGTGGTTTGGATTTACGAGTAAGTTTTGTTTGGTCTCTGGTTAGTGACCATTTGACTGTTTTTTATTTGGGGTTTGTATTTTTTATTTTAGAATGCTGGGGTTTTTAGCCAGGGGCTGTTCAGTCTCTTACTGTCATCTGTTTTTTTTTTTTTTAGGGCGGTTGTTATAGAGGTATTGGGGCTTTTTAGAAAATTATTAATACATCGTAAATCTGTATGATTTCAGTCAGTGTGCCCCAAACAATGTTTTCTCTGCTGTTGTGAAGTTATTAATGGTGCCTTGTGAAGTTGTTTTTATATCTTAGGCTTATTGTGTGTGCAAAATTAGTGATATTTTAATTTATTATTGTTCAAAGGGCCCCCAAATATCTTTTTCTAACTAGTACCAAATCCCCATATATTTTTTTTTTTTCTTTTTTTTATCATTTTGCTACCTTAACTTGCATATTTTTTCTTGTCAATTTAATCTAGTTTACTCTAATTCTTGTAAAAACTGTATAACACCTTAGTGAATTACAATTGGAGTTTGTGCCTTTTTATATCATTAGATTTAAATCATTTACTTAGTAATACCAAATTCATTATATTAGACCATAGGTAATTATAGTGAGGTCGGGGGGGTATTTTAATTTGTATTTTTATATTATTTGATTAAAAATGTTGTCTATGTCATTCTGCCAATACATAGATATACAAAGTATTACATTAGACCTTAGTGCAATTTCAAGTGAGAGTCTTGTGTTATTTTTAAATTGTATTTTTATATTTGTTTCTAGTTTTTATTTGGTCATTCCCGCACAACACATAAAAACAACTCCATTACTTGCTTAAGAAATGTAATGACACGATTGCAAAAAAACCATACCCCCGGCCCCGGGTTGAACCCCCCGGTCATAAAATCTCAAAACTCCAGCCCCTCGCGCTACCCCTAGACCAGCTAGCCACAATAAGATTCATCCAACTGGATATTTCTAACCATAGGAAATTAGCACGGGACCTCTGTGTATTAGTGACTATACTCTACATGACCAAAATGTATAGTATAACTTCCCCAAATTTCCCCAACCTACAAAAATTCAGTACAAAAAACCAAAACCCACAACTCAGGTATAAATAACCAAAATTTAAACCTAAAGATGATTGATCACGTTGACCCGATCTAAACCTCCATAATCTGACCCCAAAATCAAACCTTTTGGAAATAACTGCCTTTACTACACGCATCAAAACCACACTATCCTAAACAATGCTAAAAGCTATCGTATTTAATACAACATTAGGTCCTTAACAAACACTTATGATCTCCGGGCACTCCTTAAAATCACTAAAGACACCCTTCCCCTGCATTATTCTTACTGAGCCCTGGTTTCAGCAGGAAAAATAGATATCTACCCCTACCAGGATACACAGCAATCCACAACTGCAGACCATACCAATTGGGGGTGGTATTGCAATTTTTACTCTAACCAATTACTTTATTAGCACCACTTGCTTTAGTGATGAATATGGAGAATACATTTTTGCTAATTTTACGTAAAAAACTTAAGAGCCTATTACAATCGGTGCCATTTACCGGGATCCCCACCAAATACCCCAAAATTTCAGTGAAAAAACTAAAGGCACTAATAACAAACAGAAAAATGAATAAGCCCCCACCTTCTTTAGCGGAGACTTCAACAAAACCCTTTGGGCCTACTAGATGACAGCCTGTGACTGATTTCTTTAAACAATATGAACAAACCTTATCTACCAAAATAACTAAACCAACCAGGCTCACTGAAAAAAGGGGCAACCATAATAGGCCACATATGGACCAATTCAGCCCCCCTTAAACGGGGGAAATCACAGATAGCCACAAGACCACTCCCTCCCTTCCCTTGAAAAACATTAAAAACACCACTTAAATCAAAAAAGTTTCTTGCTCCATGATGAGGCCCCCAATAAGGAAGTTCACAGCTGCCCTAGGATGTTGACTGGCCCTACAGAATTCCCCAAAGGGCCCAAAGGGTAGATGACTGGACGACATTTTTTTTAACAAATTTTAGACAAAACAACAAACATTGTCCTAAAAAAACGAAACAGTCAAAACAACGGTTTGGTTCCCCAGGTCCCCAGACCATTGAAATCATTGATAAAAAACCCAATATGAAAAGAATAGACTGGTTTAAATACCCCAAAGATATTTTAAACACTATTCATCTTTCCTCACCAAAGAAAAAAGAAAGCCAAAAAAATATTACCTCCAGTAGATTCATGAAACAAGAGGAATATAAAAAAACCTGGAAAACACTCCCTCAATTCTAGGGACCACAAACTAAAAAAAAACCAAGAATATTCCCCCAAAACAAAACCTAATGAAACCCCACTGCATCCACTGAACAGCTAACAAGATAAACGACTTTTTCTCAACCATATTCAAATCTCCCCAAAAAAACCCCCACGCACCAATGCCCTGCGGGGATCCCTAGAGGGAACTTCCCAAATTCCTTCTATCTTGCCCCAAGAGCCCATGGAAGTCACCGAGTTAAAAAGTATTTAAAAAAGAACTCAGGGAATCTGTTTCTGTCCCACCATATTTACGAGAGCAGCCCATGCCCTCTCGCATGCTATCTCTTTACTTTTTAACAAGTCACTAGAACTAGCACCTTCCCGAAACACCAAAGGGAAAGGGGTTACACCAATACATAAAGGTGGTGACCTACGATTTAAACAACTTAGGCCAATATAAAAATTACCATTGCTACCCCAAAACCCAAAAAACATACCAACCCCTGCCAATTTGGATTCGGGAAAAAATAAAAGCACTAAGGTTTTCAATAAAAAAATGCTAGATCTGTTTACCAGCATTGGAAAATAAGAATATCCACTAGGAATTTTTATTACCTAAAAAAGGTTTTGACACAGTAGCCCACGGAAACCTACTCCAAAAACTTGACCATTATGGTTTAAAAGGGGGCCTGCGTTTATTTAAAATTTACCTTACTAATAGGATCAGTATGTCACCATAAAGCCCAAGCTCAACAACACACCCATTTGTAGGGAGTTCGCAGGAAGTTCCTTGGCCCCCTGCTCCCCCCCCTTTATTACATCAATGATTTCCAAAGTATCTCAACCCCTGAACCCATTCTCTTTGCTGACGACAGACTTATGTCATCTCTACCCAAAATCTTCCCAAAACCTCAACTCTTTGTTAATGAGGACTGATAAAATATCGACTTGGTGAACCCAAATAAACTTACGTTTAACACTGAAAAAATTTATTTTACTTATTTTTGGTAGCAAGCGGAACGTGCAAATTAACTTTAAAGATCGAAAACACTTTAATTGCCAGGCAAATGAGGGCAAATTCCTAGGCCTATATCTCGAAAAAACCTAATTTCAGACCCATATCCAAAAATAACCAAAAAAGTATCCAAAACGGTTGGGACCCTCCCCAAGAACGATATATGTGCCGCAAAACTGCCCCTTCTCACACTATTCCTTCACTTATATACCCTACCTCACCTTGCTATCTGTCTTGGGGTTAAAACTGCACAACACCCCTAAAGCCAATAATGCCCAACAAAAAGCCCAGTAAAAATAACCTAAACCCCATCTTGGCAACACCCCCCCCCCCATTTTCATAGATCAAACTTACTCCCGTTCAGTACATCCACACTTACTCTGTGAATTAATTACAGGACCTTAAACCCCAAAATTTAAACCTTTGCCCTAAAACGCTTTTTTGTAGTTGCGACAAAACCCACAGGAAGGAAAAAAAACTGGCAGGAAAGGCAGAAATGTTACACCAAATCAGTCATTCCTGGAGTGGACCACAGTCGATGGGCCCCCCTCCAAACCAACAGATACAGATAAATGCCGGAAAAAAAAATCCCCCCCAGTACCAACAATACCACCAGTCCGATAACATTCTTCTTTGAAATATACAGGGTCTAAAGCCAGCAAAAAAAAACAAAAATACCCTTTATCCGTGGACTGCTTTCGGGCAAAGGGAATGTTCGCGGCTTTACGAGCCCCCCTAAAGGAATTTTGGGCAACAAAAATGGATCCCAGGTTTCAACCCATACAGATTGACAGAGGAACAGGCAAAAGGGGGGGTTTGGGCCCGTACATTTCAGATCATTGTTTCACAGAACTGCTTAATGCCTCAAATGACGTATGGAATTTTTGCAGTAAAGGCGAGAACCAAAAACCTAGTCATTTTGGTAGTTACAAGCCTCCCGGGTGAACACCCAGCAATTCCCGGAACAGTTTTAAAAAATTGACCACTGTCTGGAAAATTTTCCCGCTCCTGCACCAACATTTGTCCTGGGGGATTTAACTTAAAAGGCACCTAAAATGGGGGGAATATGCAAAAAATATTGTTTTCAGTAATAACACCAGGAGGGAGCTCTGAAAACTCACACTCACCGGCTTTTAAAACTCGCACAAAATTCAATTTAAAAACCCGCAAATAATAGAGCCTACTGACTGGAGAAAACACTAGCCTCACTTCACTAACAGATGATTGATAAGAAAGTCCCATACAAAAAAAATTACTCAGATAAAAATAAATTTAGGTTCAGACATGTATCGTGGGGCCTCAGCCGACAAAATGAACAGTCACGAGGGGGCATTCACCAAAATTCAACTTCAATAACAAAAACATAAAGTGGGACCAAGAAACCAAGTCCTAACCGATATAAGCTGGGGGAAAATATATAAGCAACACAGACCCAAACTTATGCCTAGAAAGATTAACTCGGTGGACTCGAGTATGCACAAGCTTATTCTCTAAGAAAAAGGAGGATAGTGTAAAACAGAAAGAGACAGGCGCTCCCCCTTTTAAAGGGGACGGAAAAAAATAACAGAGGGTAAAAAGGCAATATATCAGAAATGCGCAGGGGACACTGGTCAGAAAATAGCAAGCATCGAACTTTAAACTAAAAGAATCCTTTGGAGTCAGGAATCGCGGGGGAAAAACTAAAAGCCATAAATGAAAACGAAGAAACCCAAAGTATTTCTTCTCCTATGCCAAATCAAATCGGAAAAACGTCCGTATTGGGGCCCCTATTAAACAAGATGGGTCCTACACGATGCAGCAAGGAAATGAGTGAGCTATCAAGTCCCAAATGACTCAGTTTTTTTGCAAGCCGTAAACCCGACTGAGAGTCGAAGATCAAAATGAATTTTTTTGAAGGCCCAAAAAATTTTATTTAAAACAAGCCTATCCCATGTTATCCGACGCCAAATGATTCGAACAGGCGATAAATGACATGCCCATGCACTCTGCCCCCGGGCCGACTCATGGAAAAATCTGTGTTCATCAGAACTGCAAACCCTATCCCAGCCTTTTCCATCCTTGGAGAGGGAGCATGGACCGGGGGCGTCCCTCGTTACTAAAAAACAACAGACATAGCCCCACTCCCCAAAGGGGGCAGTAAAGCAAAAGCAAAAAAACACAGACCCAAAAGCACTAACTCCCATATCAAAAAAACTTTGAAAGGGTCCCAAGAAGCAAGTCAACCCCCCCATTAGAAACCCCTCAGTTTAAAAACCCAGGGAAAAATGGGGTTTGAACAGGTCGTCCTGTCTGTCTCACTACTGGGTCACTACGACAAGGTCCCAAAATGCACTGAAGACAAAAAGAAAGCAGATGTAATATTACAACTTTGCAAAAACCTTGACAAGTGTGACCATGGCGAAAGGCACAAATGCGCGCTAAAGGAAAAAACAGGAAAAGGTGGTCGATGGATCTATAATTTCCCACTAAAAAACACAGAGATAGTCGCAACAGAGTAAAGTCCGAGGCAGGGGTACGGGGAAAATCTTGTTCCACAAGGCACAGTACTAGCTCCATTTGTTCTATCCTCATATCTGACATGCAGGATGTGCCACACACCCTGTCTTCCTTTGCAGATGACCCCGAATCTGCATGACAGTGTCTTCCATTGAGACACTGCAAGGCTCCAGGCGGGCTCAACCAAAACTTTCAGTGGGGGTGCAGAAAACAATAGAAATTAACGATGGAAATTTTAATTACTCAGATATGGTAAACATGAGGGAAAATTAAAATTTTATCAAGTACAAAAAAAAATTCTGGCCAAAAATAGAGCGAAAACCCCAAAGTCAAAGACCTGGGAGTGATTATTGGAGGACTCACCTTCAAGGACCATAACATTTTTATCAACGCATCTGCTAGAAAAATGACAGGATGGGTAATGAGAACCTTCAAAACTAGGGAGGCCCAACCCCTGAGACACTCTTCAGGTCCTTGTTTATCTAGGCTGGAATATTGCTGCACTTAACAGCACCTTTCAAGGAGGTAAATTGCCCCCTAGAAAAAGTACAGAGAACTTTCACGGGCGATAACGGAGATAAAAACCTAAAAAACGGGAGCGCTTGAGGTTTCAAACCTGTATTCCCCGGAACGCGGAGGGAGGATACATGATTATATACACCTGGGAAAATCCCAGAGGGATAGTACCCCAAATTGCACACGAAAATCACCCCACGAAAGCAAAAGATTTGGCAGACATGCACCATCCCCCAATAAAAGCAGGGGTGTCACTAGCACTTAAAAGGACCATACAAAAAAGTGTCAGGGGACCGGATGTTCAACTGCCCCCAGCAACATAAGGGGGATTCCCAACAGACCCCGGGCAGCTTCAAGCTGGCACGGGACAAGCACCTAAAGGCAGTTCCTGATCAGCCGGGTGTGGCTCGACTTGGTTTGGTGCACCCCAGCAGCAACACCCTGGTTGACGGGCCTGATCCACCAGGAGGCCTGGTCACAGACCGGGCCCGCGGGGGCTTTGACCCCCGAAACTCTTTTCCAGGTAAACCCAGGTAAACACCAACACAAACATCTCTATGACATTCCCCTCCCCGACAAAACCCCTTTAAAAAATTTTCAATTTTGTCAAAGGCCCAAAATTGGAAAACCCTACCTGAAAATTCTAAAACTGCAAACATTCACACCTTCAAAACTACCATCAGAAAACATCTTACTCCCGATGCCCCCGTCAACTAAATTTAAAAAAATACCCCCTGGTGGTTCACACTTTCACTCACTCACCCATTTGACCCTAAAAGAAATATCAATCTCAATCTCCAAAAAAATGAAACTTAACTATCAAAGTTGGCCTGGATCTCCAATACTGAAACTATGTATAGTGCCCCAAAAAAAAAGCATTCACATTGTTAAACTCCAAACATATTTTGTCACTTCCATAATACCAAATAAAAACCCAAATTTTTAATATTTTAAAAATTAAGATTTAATTTAAATCTGCCCAAAAACCTCCCATGCTAGGGGTTCAGGGTACACTCGTAATTATTATTTTACTACATGTAAACACACAATAACCCAAAATTTTGTAAACCAGCATTGTAATCCTTTCAGAAATAAATTTGAATTTGATTTGAATTTGAATACTCTGATATTTTTACTTATTTACCTGTACCTAAATATACTTACTGTGCTGGTGTGCAGGACACATTAAAAAACGCTAAGTCTCTCTTCAGACGCCAATACTCAATAATAATCACTTTGGGCACACTAAATGTTTTCTTTACATTAATATAGGTATTTTCATTAATCCATCTATGAATTTTCCCCCAAAATTGTATATGAAAACCCCTTACATAGCATAAAACGTGATACACCACAGAAAAAAAATGACTAAATTGAATTTTTTTACAAAGCAGCTGTTAGGAAATGTCGAAGAATTTCTTTCTCTACAAACTGGGGGATACTATAAAAAATATTCTTTTTTGTATGCCCTTTTTTTCATATAGCAATTCACGACCCTTGGGGCTTAGTGCCTTTTATAATAATAATAATAATAATAATAATTTCATTCACTCTAAAAATGGTGTGTTGCTGTTTGTTTATTCTGAACTAACTTGTACAACTTGTACACAATGTAAGAGTATTTGTATTGTGAGGTAATTATTATTACAATAAAAAAATTGAGGTAAATGTTTTACAAACTCTAACAAACATATGTGAATGAACTAAAAGTAGACACATATTAATACGCATTTATTTCGCCTGACTAAGTAATCGCCCACTACCTGTTCAGTTTGTATTCTTACATTGTCTCAACTCTGTATCCTGTTCTCTCTCTCGTTTACTCTTTCGTTAACTAGTTGGCTCTCATTGACGATGGCATCTAAGGTTAGCTGTGATAAAAAGAGGGGTCGTAAGCCTCTTGCTTTAAGTGCCAAGTTAGAGGATGATGGTGCGCCATTCTGATTTTATTCAATAAACACCCTGCCACTCACCTCTTGCACATTAATATTAATATTTTAAGGTAAGTAATAAGTGTACTCTGTGTGTATCTTACCTTTTATTGTGTTTTTAATGCCTATTTCTATTGCTAACTTAATATAAGTTATGTAAACTTGTTGTCTGGCATTATTGCATATTTTATATGTGCTCTGATAATAATATTTGTGGACCTGTGTGGTAGCCGGGTGGAGGGACAACATTACGTTTTCTCTGCTCAGCCATCAGAGAAAACGTGTATGAATCTGCGTTTGGCCCAGCCACTCCTTCACTCCGCTTTTGTTTACAATTTTCGGCATGAATTATTCATTACGTCTCCCTTCGTTTATGATGGCATCTAAAGGTAGTTGTTAGAAATTATTAAATTCAGTGAACAAGGTATGTCGATGTTAATAATATGGCTCTGGGCCACAGTGTAGGTAGCCGGTAGGTGTAGCCCAGGCGGGCTACACCTACCAGCTACCTACATTGACTTCCTACAAATAAATACTACCCACCTCTCTTCGTATATTAAGACTACACATATTTTAAGGTAAATAATTAGTGTACTGTATGTGTATTTTACCTCTCTGGGATGTTTTAAATATCGTATATTAACCCTTTCAGGGTCCGTCCCGTAGATCTACGGCTTTATGGTGAGTGTCCAAACCGTAGATCTACGCCATGAGCTCAGCTCACTCTGATAAACTGTGAGTGGTACATTTGGGCCTAGATATGAGAGAATACATCTATGTGGTATGTGTGCACCACATAAAGCAGATCCTGCAGCACACTGTGTATAATGAGAGAAAAAAACTGAAATCATGATTTTTTGATTAAAACAGCAACTTTGCAGTGTTTTTTCGTATGTTTTTTATAGTTGTATTTGCGATTTCTTGGTCTCATTTGATAGAATGGAAGACATTTTTACAGAAATAGAGATGATTTTGATTGGTTTTAGCACTGGAAATGGCTTGAAACTGAGCTCAAAGTAGCGGAAATGTTAAATTTTTGCCGATATTCAAGAGTAAACAAACGACCTCACACGTCTAATACACGTCAGCTGGTGGGTCTAATATACATTCACAAATATGGTGATGATATTTATACAATTATTACAGTATTGCATAGCAGTAAATCTTCTATTTTTTGGTGTGAATAAAAATTCATTATGTGAATAAAAAATCAAAATGGAATTTATTTGTAAAGCCTCAAAACATGACTAATGAACAGAGGAAATGTTAGTTTAGTGCCAGGAATGCCTACATTGTTTATTCTGGACCCTATTTGAAATTGGAATATTTTGAACTTTGTTTTAAATTGGCCAAATTAACAATTTCCGATCACTTTATTTTGTAGTTGAAACAGTTGACTTGGCGATTTCTTGTGCTCAATCGATAGAATAGAAGTAATACTAGTGAAATAGCTAAGAATTGGTTGATTGGAATAATGTAATTGGCCTAAAATGGGAGTCAAAGTCGGCAAAATCGCCGATTCGTAAATATCGCTGACACATCAAAATTCGCGAGAGCATAATTTCGTCAATTTTCCACCAAATTTCGTACTTTTTGTTTTATTACCTTCACAAAAAGATTCTCTACGATTTCATAAGAAAAAATAACAAATTTTTTTTTTGAAAATTCTTGGACACTGGTGCGTGACTCCAGATTTGGGCCTTGGACCCTGAAAGGGTTAAGTGTGAGATGGGGAGCCAGGGCTACCTACACCTGGGCTACCTGCACTTGACTTCCTACAAATAAGTACTACTCACCTCTCTCCCTACATTAAGATTACAAATACTTTAAGATAAGTAATGAATGTACTGTGAATGTATTTTACTGTGTGTTTTTAATGCCTAGTTCTATTACTAACTTAATATAATTTAGTGTAAACTTGTTGTCTGGCATTTATATGCATTTATAAATGGAAAAAATGGCATTCTGCTTTCCGGCGACAGCCTGGAACCTAACCCGCTGTATAAGTGGGGCCCTACTGTATAACTCCAACGACGTTGGAGGAGTTAGGTTCATGCTGTTCTTTTTCTATCGATTAATCGCTTAACTTACATGCTACACTGTTAATGCTACAATTTATCACTGGCTGGCGCTATAGCCTTTATCGACTCGTGCTGCTTCAGTATCGTACATATCACAGAATTACTGAATCACTTAAGAAGGCACATTCTCCCCTCTCTCTTCCTCGTCCACTTTGGTACTTTGCTACGATTTCTTTAATTCTATTGTGTTCCTCACTTTCTTTACCAAAGGACTGGCACTAGGAGCTTTCTTTGGGCCCATGGTGGCTTATTTAGCAGTCACACACAATCAACAAGTGCCAAACACAATGGATTATTATGAAATGTTTCGTATGACCTCGCAGGATATGTTCACTCAATGAGAAATAACGCAACACTGCCTGAGAATGCGTGTGGGAGGCGGTTTTGTTTGTGTGCTGGGCACTGGACAGGTTCCGTACCATCGACAAAAATGGAAGAAATTGACAAAAATGGAACCAACATTTTGACAAGAAAAGTTGGCAAAAATGGAAATCAGTGAAAACAGAGATCGACGAAAAGGGACAGTCCACTGTCAATATAATGATGAAAATATTAGTGAGGATATTGTGTTGAATACAACGAGTGTACATATATACATTATTCATTATATTGGTCTCACAGACCACAAACGTTACTGGAAACAAAAATAGAAAAGAAAAAGTAAAAAAAAATATTAGGAGGATTTGTGTTCAATACCGATTTTTTAATTATTTTTTCATTATATTT
>NW_026480433.1:0-45021 GCF_026875155.1 Cherax quadricarinatus
GTACGTGTATGAAACGTACAAAACAACGCACACGCTCACACACACACACCATCATATGTATAACCCACACTGGATCGCCTCCGTACACTAATATGCTCGTATCACAAATGCACACACACACACACAACACACACCACACACACACAAAACACACACACACACACACACACACAACAAAACCCCACACACCACACACACACACACACACCACACCCCACACCACACACACACACCGCACACACACACCAACACACACAAAACACACACACACACACACACACACGCACAACACACACCACACACACACACACAACACACCCCAACACACACGCAAAACACAACACACACACACACCACACACACACACACACACACGCACACCACATACACAAAACACACCACACACACACACACACACACACACATACACACACACAACACACACACACACCCCACACACACACACACACAGGTCCATCTATACCACACGCACATATGTACTCAAATTTGTATCCATTTATATATGCAGTCTCCCTCACGGTTTTTAAAAATTTAAATGTTTTTTGTTTTCAAAATAAAGTCAAAGAAGTTGTGGGTAGAAAAAAATCAGATTCCTCAAGTTAGGGAACTCAGGAACTTTATAATTTCAATATTCTGATGCAGAATTTTTGTTCTCGCCATTTTGAAGACATCCATTGTGGGTCAGGTACAGAAAACTCTACCTTGAATTATCTTTTGGAAGACAAAGTTCTATAAATCATTTTTAAAAAAAATTTTAACTAATTTATTTCTTTTTCTCACACTTCACTTGTCTAACATCTAGACCATCATAAAACATTACCCCCCCCCAGGGGACTATAAACATTATGGGATGAAAATAAAAACTAGCAGCTGGGGATATTCGACCCCTTGACATGGACAACTAATATGGTGGGTCTTACCCACTGGTCAGTGCGTTCCGACTTACTAACATTCTACATTATAATGTCATGTTCTGTGAGGTGTAAATGTTAGCAAAATTAAAAAATTAATGTTGTATTGTAATATGCTGCGATGTTTAATTGTTGTATGTTTTTATACCTTGAATATGTACCACACAATGTTGTTTCTTCAACATTAAAGTTTTTTCCATTAGAATACTTTATGTTTAAGGGGTATTTCGTTTGTAATAACCCGGTAACATAACTAGTTTTTAGTTGGATAAATTTTTTTTTTTAAAAGTTGTTGTGATTCCTAAATCCCAAAAAAAATCTTAGACTTACGTTTGCAGAAGTGATGAGAAAAAAACATAAAAAAGGAAAAACCCGAAATATTTTTTTTTTTTTAGAAATAAAGCATTTGAGGATTGGCAAGAGTTCTGGAAGAAAGTTGAGGAGTATCAAGAGTTCTGGAAGAAAGTTGAGGAGTATCAAGAGTTCTGGAAGAAAAGTTGGGAGTATCAAGAGTTCTGGAAGAAAGTTGAGGAGTATCAAGAGTTCTGGAAGAAAGTTGAGGAGTATCAAGAGTTCTGGAAGAAAGTTGAGGAGTATCAAGAGTTCTGGAAGAAAGTTGAGGAGTTAACAAGAGTTCTGGAAGAAAGTTGAGGAAGTATCAAAGAGTTCTTGAAGAAAGTTGAGGATATCACAAGAGCTCTGGAAGAGAGTTGAGGAGAGGCAAAAGCACCGGAAGAAAATGAGGACAGTGGCAAGAGCTCCGGAAGAGAGTTGAGGAGTGGCAAGAGCTCCGGAATAAAGTTTGAGGAGCAGCAAGAGCCTCCGGAATGAGAGTTGAGGAGTGGCAAAAGCTCCGGAAGAAAGTTGAGAGTGGCAAGACTCCGGAATGAGAGTTGAGTAGTGGCAAGAGCTCCGAAGAAAGTTGAGGGAGCAGCAAGAGCTCTGGAATGAGAGTTAGGTAAGGCAAAAGCTCCGGAAGAAGAGTTAAGGAGCGGCAAGAAGCTCCGGAAGAGAGTAAGGAGGGCCAAGAGCTCCGAAGAGAAGTTAAGGAGTGGCAAGAGCTTCCGGAAAGAGAGTTAAGGAGTGGCAAGAGCTCCGGAAGAAGAGTTAAGGAGTGCAAGAGCTCCGAAGAGAGTTTAAGGAGTGGCAAAAGAGCTCCGAAGAAGTTAATGAGTGGCAAAGACTCCGAAGAGAGTTAAGAGTGGCAAGAGCTCCGGAAGAGAGTTAAGGATGGCAAGAGCTCCGGAAGAGAGTTTAAGGATGGCTGAACTTCCGAAGAAAGGTTAAGTCGAGAAAATTACTTTATAACTTCGCTTTACCTGCAGAGAATTTTTTGTCGTTGTAATAAAATTGTTAATAATATAAAAAATTGGAATCTTCGGATTACTGTGAAATACTATAGAATGACTCATCAGATCGGCTTCAAATTTTTAACCAACGGTTTAGTTTTCGACCAAACGGCTCACACATGTTTGGTTTGACGTAAATCCTGGTTATCAGTTTTCATTGAATGAATAATGATATTCACTTTTCCTTCAATAAGTATGAATGTTTCCTTCTGATTGTCTTCACATTATTAATAACAATATATTGTATAATAAAGATAATAACACATTTGGTTTACTTTGAATAAATAAAAATTAGAAATTTTGAATGAAATTTTAAAACTTGAACAGATCAGTTACTCGAGCTTGCTTTTTTTTTTTTGAATGCTTTTAACTTTTAATCATATGATGGACTTTATTAAAACAAAGTTTGTCTTTAACATTGATCTTATATAAGTTTAAATTTCCAAATTTCATTAAGTAAATTGCTTCCCATATAATAACTAGTGAATGTCTCTTCTGATCAACTCACAAACACAATTATTAATCAATCTTAAGTTTTTTGGATTAGTTTTGAGCCGCCTGGATGCCAATTTGCCATTTTTTGCAAATTTTGTCGAATTGAGGTTTAAAAATTTTTATGGGATTTCATAGAATTATAAACACAGTAAATGTGAACTGTTGTCCAGAGGGCTGAGGAAGGGTTGTTGAGGTGGTTCGGACATGTAGAGAGAATGGAGCGAAACAGAATGACTTCAAGAGTGTATCAGTCTGTAGTGGAAGGAAGGCGGGGTAGGGGTCGGCCTAGGAAAGGTTGGAGGGACGGGGTAAAGGAGGTTTTGTGTGCGAGGGGCTTGGACTTCCAGCAGGCGTGCGTGAGCGTGTTTGATAGGAGTGAATGGAGACGAATGGTTTTTAATGCTTGACGTGCTGTTGGAGTGTGAGCAAAGTAACATTTATGAAGGGGTTCAGGGAAACCGGCAGGCCGGACTTGAGTCCTGGAGATGGGAAGTACAGTGCCTGCACTCTGAAGGATGGGTGTTAATGTTGCAGTTTAAAAACTGTAGTGTAAAGAACCCTTCTGGCAAGACAGTGATGGAGTGAATAATGGTGAAAGTTTTTCTTTTTCTGGCCACCATGCCTTGGTGGGAATCGGCCAGTGTGATAATAAAATAATAAAAAAATATATATGCAAAACAACCAGTGTGAAAGAGTAGTGAAATTCCAAGCGCTTTCTTGACTACTCACCGACAATGTGAGTAGTCACGAAAGCGCTTGGAATTTCACTACTCTTTCACAGTGGTTGTTTTGCATATTTTAAAATCACCTGTTTACTGTGATCTTATTGCATATATATATATATATATATATATATATATATATATATATATATATATATATATATATATATATATATATATATATATATATATATATATATATATATGCAAAACAACCACTCTGAAATAATAGAGAAATTCCAAGCGCTTTCGTGACTACTCACATTATCAAGGAACTATGAAAGTGAAGCATCCAAGGAAGCTATATAAGGGGTCCGGCCAGCACCTCACTATCAGATCCCACAACGGTTAAACACGTGACGCGCGGCGAGCCAACTTGGATAGGTCCTTTGCACAACTCACCCCCAAGCTATTCTACCCAAGAAAATTTAAAAATTATTTGTCCAGTGTATTATTAAATTCTTCCCAAATTCTATTAATTATAAATGGATCTAATTTATATAAACCAAAGGAAATATTCATATTATTGTCAAAACTGCTTTTTATGAAACAAGATTCAATTATATCCTGTCGACCATGGACTGGCTTGATATACTTTCTCAACTTTTTGAAAAGCAATTGGATGCCGTCTAAAACCCTCTTTACATGAATAAATAGAGCATTGGAATCTTCTCCAGTTCTATTGTATAGTTATGTTGTTTAAATCTTATGTTCGAGCTTTTTACCAGGTTTGACCCGTAATACGACTTTATACGCAACTTTTACAAGGGGAATTTATAGGACACATCCATCAGCATTTTGGGGGAATTTCTTTTATCAAAAGTTTTTTTACTGTTATCAAGATTTTTGATACAACTTTAATATTTAAAGTCGTAAGAAGAGAAGGCATATCAACAAGTTTTCATGGTAAGGGAGAACCACATATTTTTAGTTGAATACGGGCTGGTTGCCCCTTTTGGATTATAAAAAGTGTTTCTCGCAAACTTTAAAATTTTTATCAATACATTTCTTGGTATTTTAAATCATTGATAATATGCCTTCTCTTCTCTAAGACTTTTAATATAAAGTTGTATTCAAAAATCTTGATACAGTATAAAAAATTTTGATACAGAATTCCCCCAAAATGCTGATGGATGTGTATATTAGATTCCTTGTAAATTTGCGATATAAAGGTTTATTACGGTCAAAATGGTAAACAAATCTCGAACTAAGATTAAAAACAACATACATTAGCCATTAGGAACTGGCCAAGATTCCAATGCTCTATTTAATTCATGTAAGAGATTTTAAACCATCCAACTTGATTTCAAAAGTTGAGAAAGTTGTATCACTGCCACAGTCCATGGTCGACAGAACTATAATGATTCTAGTTTCATAAAAACAGGCAGTTTTGACATTAATTATGAATATTTCCTTTGGTTTATATTAAATTAGATCCATTTATAATTAATAGAATTTTGGGAAGAATTTAATAATACATGGACAAATAATTTTTAAATTTTCTTGGATAGAATAGCTTAGGGGTGAGTTGTGCAAAAGGAAATATCCAAGGTTGGCTCGCCCGCGACGTCAGGTGTTTAACCGTTGTGGGATCTGATGTGAGGTGCTGGCCGGACCCTTATTTAGCTTCTTGGATGCTTCACTTTATAGTTTCCATTGATAATTGTGAGTAGTCACGAAAGCGCTTGTAAATTTTCTCTTATTCTTTCCGAGTGGTTGTTATTGCATTTTTTGGAATCACCTGTTCACTGTGTTCTTATTGCATATATATATATATATATTATATATATATATCTTATATATATTTTACGATATATATTTATATATATATATATATTTATATATATATAATATATGTATGGTATACAAGGAAGCCATCATGTGAGAGCAGAACTTTATTAACATTTTGTGTTTAAAACTCTGTTCAACATTTTACCTGTCCGTGCATGTATGTATATTACAAACATTGGCGACCTACTAAAATTCATTTATGAAACACGAAAAACGGAAAGTTTTTTTAAATTCGTTGGCTAATTTTCCTGGAGGAGATTTCTAGAGATTCTACTTTCACTCTTACCATACACAATAAATGTACCTGCGATATTCATACATGTTATAAGCATTCATTACATAATAAATGTTCACAAGACTATCAAACACACATCCATGTACACTTGACCAATCCTCAATATAAAACATGTTACAAATGACATCAACACACTACATGTACACTTGGTACAACATACACAATAAACACGTGTAATATTGTTTACATATTGACCAACGCTACACATGACAATATCAACTCTCTACATGTACACATGGCACACATACACAATACGTGTATTTATGTGTACATAATCATGTACACATGTCAATCATCAAACACACATGTACATTATGGACACACACACAATAGCACGTGTATTAATGTATACATAACGCGTACACATGTCGATCAACATACATCAGTACCATGATAATCATCAACTTACAAACATGTACACATTGACAATCTCCAACACACAACATGTACCACATGACAATCATCAACACACAACATGTATTCACATGGAAATCATCAACACAAACATGTCACATGGCATCAACCCACAGCGATATACATATGGCAATCATCAAACACAGCTAGTATACATGACAATCCTCAACACACTTGTACTTAATGGCCTACATTCACAACACGTGTATTTCATGTGTACATAATCTTGCACATGGCACACACAGTCTCCACTAGTGCCTCGTCGTATACCTTCTTTAAATATTCACAAGTTACACAACAATGTTCTCAAATTACTGTAAACAACTTTTTTTGTCTTATATTTTGGTTATTGAAGCAAAATACTCATATCACTAAATTTCATATATTGTCTCTGCTACTTTAGTTTAATCATGTGTGTGGTCGAGTACTTGTATGTCTATGAGAATGTGTAACATGTATGTGTACATAAGTGTTCGGGGATGGGCTTTGGAGTGTTATGATTGGTGTGTATGTTGTGGGATCTCAGACATATTATAGTGATAGCAGATAACTGTGTACATTGTTGTGTGCGTTATTGTAGTTACATGGGATTGGTGTGTTTTTTTATGATCGCGCAAGTGTATGTATAATGATGTATGAGTAAGGGGAATGTGTTTAATTTAAAACGTTATAATTTGTGAAAATACTTATAGATGTGTTTGCAAACACTTTTCCTGGCCCGCTCTTGCTTGGCTTTACGTGCCCCAATGTAAAAGACGGATAAATAAACAAAAATGAAGCAGTGTAAATATTTAACATATTTATGATGGTGGTGGACAAATTAAACCAACAGTTGGGTATTCAATCTGCATTATAAAACATTCACAAATATTTTAAAAACAGCTAAATAAGTAAAAAAACAACTTGTTCTCAGTATTTATTTTCATAGTGTGTAACTAAAAGGTTTTCAAAATTTATGTTAATTTGCTTCGGAGGTGGCGAAACTGTGAGGCAGCTTGGTGGGTCTAGCTGACCTACGTCGCGGCTGTTTGGTGGGTTGTAATTACTGGACGCAGTATTCCTGTGTGGTGTCCCCTCTAGTATTCCACCCACATGACAGTCTCTACCGTAGACCAGCTAGACTTGAAACAAGTTTCCAGGCAGCGAGGTCCACTGTACGGTGGAAACCGTGACTCTGGCGGAAGGGGGGAAGGAGTCCACTCAGGTGACGCAAGTAGGGACTCCTGGGAAGACACTGATCCGGGGAAGGCACCGCCGACTTTAGGAAATGGGAAGGGAAAGACATCCGAAGCGAGCGGGATGGATTCCTGGATTCATGAACTTGAGGAAGGGTGTAGTTGAGGCTGACTTAGGTTAGTGGGGAAGGGGAGACATCGGGAGCGAGCGATGGATTCCTGGATACATGAACCTGCGAAAGGCAAGATTACATGCAGTTGAGGTGCCTTGGGTAAGTGGGGAAGGGAAGATATCGGCCGGTAGACGGAGGATTCGGGATACATGATCTGGGGACGAAGAATACCGCTGACCTTGCGGGAATTGGGAAGGGAGTCCACTCAGGGACCATAAGTGGACTCCTGGTGACACTGATCCGGGGAAGGCACCGCCGACCTTAGGGAATGGGGAAGGGAAGACATCCGGAGCCAAAGGGATGGAGTTCCTGGATACATGACTGAGCAAGCAAGAATACATGCAGTTGAGGCTGTCTGCCATTGGGTAAGTGGGGGAAGGGAGTTATTCGGCGGTAGACGGAAGGATTCCTGGTACATGATCCTGCGGGGCAAGAATACCGCTGACCTTGGGGAAAGTGGGGAAGGGAGGTCACCTGAGTGTGACATAAGGTGGATCACTGGAGTCAATGATCCCCGGGGAAGGCACGCCGACTTTGGGAAAGGGGGAAGGGACGACATCCGGAGCGAGCGGGATGGATTCTGGATACATGATTGAGGAGGTTGTTGTTGAGGCTGACTCTTAGTGTAAGTGGGGAGGAAGGGGAGGGACATCCGGCGAAGCGAGCGGATGGATTCTGGATATGAACCAGAGCAAGGCAAGATACATGCTGTTGAGGTGACCTTGGGTAAGTGGGGAAGGGAAACTATCCGGCGGTATTTGACGGAAGTTTGGATACATGATCCTGGGAATGGCAAGAATACCGCTGGACTTTGGGGAAGTGGGAAGGGAAAGGGGAGTCACACTCTGTGACATAGTGGACTCCAGGAGGACAACTGATCCGAGGGAAGGGCACCGCCCGACCTTGGGAAATGTGGGAAGGGACGAAACCATCCGGGAGCGAACGGAGGGATTCTGGATATCATGAACTTGGGGAAGGTTGTCGTTGAGGCTGACCTTGGTAAGTGGGGTATGGGGGCGACAATCAGGGAGCGAACGGAATGGATTCATGGAACATGATACCTGGGGATGGCCATGAATAATTGCAGTTGTGGCTGACCTTGGGTAAGAGGGAGGGGAAGATTTCGGCCGGTAGACGGAGATTCTGGATACCTTGAACCTGGTGGACAGCTCAAGGAAAACAGGTTGGTGGGCTGTCACTTAGGGAAGTGAGGAAGGAAAACTTCCGGAGGCAGACAGATGGATTCCTGGAATACTATGAACCTGGGAAGGCTGGAGGTGGAAGGCAGTGAGAGAGAGAGAAGAGAGGCGGAGGTGACCTTAGGGAAGTGAGGAAGGGGAGCACAATCCGAGGGCCCACGGATGATTTTCCTGGACACATGAACTCTGGGGAAGGTTGAGGGGGGGGGACCTTAAAGACGACCACTCGGCCTCCACGTGGCTAGGTTGGGTAACTCAGAGCTAACTTGAGTCTGACTGTGGTCGCTAATATATTATTTTTCTTTATAACTTATTTATATTCATTTAATTAATATGTATGTTTCAACAGAAACCTATAGTGGTATACCAAGAGTTCTTCTGGTAAACATCCTTCCAGTCAGTAGTCTTCGAATAGCTTTCTGTCTTATACACTTGAAGTCCTACCAACAGAATCCTAAGAAAAGAAATCTTACCATGTAAAGTCTTCTTTCCATTGTATTACCAAACAGGTTAATACAGTTGTGACATAAAGAAATATGTGACACTCTACACATGACTTAAACATTACACTTTACCAAATATGTACCACATGACCATTCATCAACACAGTAACATGTTCACATGACATTTTCAACACACCTTAAACATGTACACATGACACCCATACACAGTAACATGTACACATGAACACTCTATCCCAACACACTGTAACATGTTTACACATGGCACCATTACACAAGTTAACTTGTACTCCCATGACATTCAATCATCACACAGTAAACTTTGTAGACATGACACCCATCACAGTAACATGTACACTTGAACATCATCAAACACACAGTAAACATGTACAGTGACACCATATTCAAGTAACATGTACACATGACACATGTATTATCTGTTGATCTTCTGTGTTATGTACTGTACTTACACAAATAACCCGCACCCATTCAAGCTTACTTCGCCAGACTAACACTCTTTCGCCATATCTATCCCCCCCCTCGTTCATTACCTCCCTCCCTTACAGATGTTCCTGTGTCTACTCTATTCTTGTCCTCATGTCCTCTTCTATATTCGGGAAGAAACTGGCCGATCTCTTTCTGACGATTGGGTGCACAAATATAGTGTTAGGCTTCGCCGACCACTATCATGCTCTGTTCTGTTCACGTCAGAGGATCACAAGCCTATCTATTGTGTTCCTCCTGCTAAAACTGAAGTCCCTACTACCAGCATTTGTATTACTTGTGTAGGGTCATTTGGGATTCCTTGTGTATTTAAACCGTTCTGTGGATTTTTACCACCTTGTATTTGCATTGATTAAATAATATTAAAAAAAAAACTTCCAACTTTATACAATCGCCGTTCATAGTTGATAATTCATCTCTAAATACAAAAAACTTTCCTCTTGGCTTCCTTTCTGTAGATGCCTTCCTTCTCCCATACATTGTAAATGCTTCCTATAACTTCAGAATACCAGTGACTTTAAAATGATTCCTGATCTTTTCTTCTCCTCTTCCCATTCCTTTTCCTTTTTTTGTCTTTCTTTCTTCTGTCGGCGTGTTTCTGTTCCTTCATTTTTTTTTTCAATACTTCCCCTTCCCCCACCTCTGTGCACTTGCTCTACCTTTGTAAGGGACAAGGAATTTAGAGTCCACACAGAGGGGATTAAGATCAGAAAGACTTCAATAAGTATAGGGAGATGTAGGGACTACCCTTCATGGGCCTTCTCTCTAAGGAAAATCAAGACCAATCATCAAGAGGAACATTGGTGAAGAGGGACTCAACGCGTCAAGACCGTAAGTTATTACAGGTTGGGTAGAGAGCGAACCCGTTCAGTGAAGTTCTTGGGAGTACGGAGGTGGGCAAGGAGGAAAAGTACCAAAGAAAGGGGTGTGAGGGGTTTTGGCCCAACCAAGAAAGCAAGAGAATAAGAGACAGAATCCTCTAGATGGATATGATAGGACCGAAGAGGAATATCAGGTTTATGTGTTTTGGGGAGGCCATAGAAATAGGGAAGAGAGGGACAGATGTACACGCAATCGTTGAATAAGGCCAAAGTCAGGAGGACAGAGGTCGGAGAGAGAGTCTTAGGTGTTGTTGTGAAAGTTCTCTTGATGCGTTCAAGAGGGTTGGAACAACGAAAGGAGTGTAGGTAGTGAGTCAGTGAGCAAGACAACAGCTTTACGGAGGTAATCCTCGCGATCAAGGATAACTACCGGAATTACTTTGTCAGAAGAATGGTATGAGAATGTTAGTGTTAGATTACAGAGAGGAGAGCTAAGTTGGTAATCGGAGCGGGGGTTGGTGGATTCTTAGAAAACAGGGGGAACTAACAAAGTGCAGGAAGGAGAGCGCCCGAAAAGTGGACTAGTCAGGAAGATTACGGGACGAGTTTGACCCGAAAAGATATCAAAAAGAGTAATCAGGGCAATACCAGGCGCGAGTGGCAGGCGAAGTGGCAAAGGAATGACCAAAACCAAGAAGTTCAAGCTCATACTGAGAGAGTGAGACAGAAGACAAGTTAGTAACAGAGTCAGTGAGGGAGAATTTAGACAAAGGGCTAGCTGAGATGAGACTTTGAAGTTTATTCTGTAGTTTAGAAGAATGAATTTGTGTATTCAGGCGAGCAGTGTCAAAGGCAATGGTAGAGAGAAGGTTACAGAGATCTTGTGGTAGAGCAGCAAAGAGAGCACGTTGACGCTGACGGAAAGTAAAGAAGGCATCTTCAACCTGTGACTTAGTAGAAAGAATGAGCTGTTGAAGTAGGAGACGGGCATGATCAGGAAAGGGAGTTCCCAGTGGGTTGGGTTTCAGGAAATGGGAGAAGGAAGGTGGCAGAACTTGTTCAGCAAGACAGTCACGTAGGAAGCGAAGCTGATTCTTACGACGCCGGATAGCAATAAGAGCAGCCTCATAAGATCGAAAGAGGGGTTTAAAAGATGGAAGAACAGTAAAAAAGTCGGAGAGAATATGACGCTTAACTGCGGGGTCCATAAATAACAAAAAAGGCACAATACCGTGACTGGAACGATACACAAATAACACGCACATAGAAGAGAGGAGCTTACGACGACGTATCGGTCCGACTTGGGCCATTTACAAAGTCACACTAACGAGCAGTAGAGCAGGAAGGGTGTATATAGGCAGGAAGAGGTAGTGGTGGTAGTAGTAGTAGTAGTAGTAGTAGTAGTAGGTGTAGTAGTAGTAGTGGTAGTGGTGGTAGTGATAGTAGAAGCAGGGGTAGTGGTAGTAGTAGTAGTGGGGAATAAGGAGGAGGAGCCAGTCAAATACAGAGAAAGGGGAGCACTGCAAGGGAGCTAGGTGCCCACGGAGGGAGAGCAAGTACACAGAGGTGGGGAAGAAGGAAAAGTGATGAAATGAATAATGAAGGAACAGAAACACGAGACAGAAGAAAGACAACCCAGAGGAGAAAAAGGGAAAGAGGAAAGGGGAAGAGGGAGAAGAAGAAAAGAGGAATCAGGTTAAGTCACGGGTGTTCTGAAGTTTGGAGCATTTTACAATGTAGAGGGTGAGGAAGGCATCAACAGAGACGAAGCTAGGACTAAGATTCATACAAGGAAAGTTGTGTATTAGATAGGATTCAACTAGACGGCGACTGTTAAAGTTGGAAGTAGGGAAGACAGAAAAGAGCATTGTTAGTGTCGGCAAGCCTAACACTGATTTTTGTGCTCCCTAAGTCTGTCAGAAAGAGATCGACCATGTGCGAGTTATTTGTGTTACTGTACTGGTCTTCTGTGTTACTGTACTGGTCTTCTGTGTTACTGAACTGGTCTTCGGTGTTACTGTACTGGTTTTCTGTGTTACTGTACTGGTCTTCTGTGTTTACGTGTACTGGTCCTTTTCTGTTGTTACTGAACGGGTCTCTTGGTGTTTACTGTACTGGTCTTCTGTGTAACTGTACTGGTCATCTGTGTTACTTGTACTGGTCTTCTGTGTTACCGTTCTGATCTTCTGTGTTACAGTACGGGTCTTCTGTGTTACTGTACTGTTCTTCCTGTGTTACGTACTGGTCATCTGTGTTACTGTACTGACTTCTGGGGTTACTGTTTCTGATCCTTCTGTGTTACTGTACGGGTCTTCTGTGTTACTGTACTGGTCTTCGTGTTACTGTACTGGTCTTCTGTGTTACTGTACTGGTCTTCTGTGTTTACTGTTCTGATCTTCTCTGTTACTGTACTGGTCTTCTGTGTTACGTACAGTCTTCGTGTGTTACTGTTTCTGATCTACTGTGTTACTGTAACTGGACTTCTGTGTATTGTACTGGTCTTCTGTGGTTACTGTACTGGTGTTCTGTGTTTACTATACTGTTCTTTCTGTGTTACTGTTATCTTCTGTGTTACTGTACAGGTCTTCTGTGTTTACCAGTACGGTCTTCTGTGTTACTGTTTCTGACTTCTGTGTTACTGTATATGGGATCATTCTGTTTACTGTACTGGTCCTTTATGTTAATGTATCTGGTCTTCTGTGTTACTGTAACTGGACTTTGTGTTACTGTTCATGACTTCTGTGTTACTGTATAGGTACTTTCTTGTGTTACTGTACTGGTCTTCTGTGTTACTGTATTGGTCCCCCTTTCTGTGTTATTGTACTGGTCTTCTGTGTTACTGTAAGCGTGGTCCTTCTGTTGTTACTGGTACAGGTCTTCTGTGTTACTGTTCTGATCTGTCTGTGTTACTGGTATTGGTCTTCTTTTGTTCACTGTACGGGTCTTCTATGTACTGTACTGGCTTCTGTTGTTACTGTACAGGTCTTGCTGTGTTTACTGTACTGGTCTTCTGTTTTACTGTACTGGTCCTTCTGGTTACTATACTTGTCTTGTGTTTGACTGTACTGGTCTTCTGTGTACTGACTGTCTTCCTGTGTTACTGTACAGGTCTTCTGTGATACTGTACTGGGTCCTTCAGTGTTACTGGTACGGTCTTCCTCCTGTGTTACGAACTGGTTCTTCTGTGTTACTGTACTGGTCTCTGTGTTACTGTACTGGTCTTCACTGTGTTACTGACTGGTCTTCTGTGTTACTGTCTGATCTTCTGTGTTAACTGTATTGGTCTTTCTTGTGTTTACTGTACCGGGTCTTCTATGTTATCTGTACTTGTCTGTCCATGTGTTACTGTACTGGTCCTTCTGTGTTTACTGTAATGGTCTGCTTTCTGTGATACTGTACTGGTCTTCTTTGTGTTACTGTACTGGTCTTCTGTTTTACTGAACTGGTCTCTGTGTTACTGAACTGTGTCTTCTGTTGTTACTTGTAATGGTCTTCTTTTACTGTACTGGTCCTTCTGTTTACTGTAACTGTCTTCTGTGTTACTGTACGGGGTCTTCTGTGTTACTGCTCTGATCTCTGTGGTTAAACTGTAGTTGGTCTTCTGTGTTTACTGTACGGTCTTCTATGCTACTTTACTGGTCATCTTTCTGTTTACTGTACTGGTTTTCTGGTTTTTACTGTACTGGTCTTCTGTGTTACTGTACAGTTCCTTCTGTGTTACTGTACTGTCTTCTGTGTTACTGAACTGGACTTCTGTGTTACTGTACTGGATGTTCTTTTACTGTACTGGTCACTCGTGTGTTACTGTACTGTCTTCTGTGTTAACGACCTGGTCTTCTGTGTTTACTGTACATGTCTTCTGTGTTACTGTACTGGTCTTCTGTATTACGAACTGGTCTTCTGTGTTACTGAACTGTCTTCTGTGTTACTGTACTGTCTTCCTGTGTTTACTGTACTGGTCTTCCTGTTTACTGAACTGGTCTTCTCTGTGTTACTGTACTGGTCTTCTGTGTACTGGTACTTCGTCTCTGTGTTACTGTACTGGTCTTCTGTGTACTGTACTGGTCTTCTGTGTTACTGTTACTGGTCCTCTGTGTTACTGTTCGATCTTCTGTGTTACTGTACTGGTCTCTGTGTTACTATACTGGTCTTCTGTGTTACTATACTGGTCTTCTGTGTTACTGTACTAGTCTTCTGATTACCTGTTCTGTCTTCTGTGTCCTGTACTGGTCTTCTGTGTTACTGTACGGTTCTTCTGTGTTACCTGTAATTGGTCTTCTGTGTCTCTAACTGGTCTTCTCTGTTACTGTTCTGATCTTTCTGTGTTACTGTACTGGTCTTCTGTGTTACTGTACAGGTCTTCTGTGTTACTTTTCCGATCTTCTGTGTTACTGTAATGGTCTTCTGTGTTACTGTACTGGTCTTCTATGTTACTGTACTGGTTTTCTGTGTTACTGTTCCGATCTTCTGTGTTACTGTAATGGTCTTCTGTGTTTAACTGTACTGGTCGCTATGTTACGTACAGGTCTTCTGAGTTTACTGTTCTGATCTTCTGTGTTACTGTACTGGTCTTCCTGTGTTACTGTACTGGTCTTTCCTGTGTTACTGTACTGGTCTTGTGTTACTGTACTGTCTTCTGTGTTACTGTACATGTCTTCTGTGTTACTGTTCTGATCTTCTTGTTTTCTGTATTGGTCTCTAGGAGTTCTGGTACTGGTCTTCTATGTTACTGTACTGGTCTTCTTGTGTTACTGTAATCTGGTTACTTCTGTGTTACTGTTCTGAATCTTCTGTGTTACTGTATATGGTCTTCTGTGTTACTGTACTGGTCTTCTATGTTACTGATCTGGTCTTCCTATTACTTTACTGGTCTTCTGTGATATCTGTACTGGGTCTTCTGTGTTATTTCTGTACTGGTCTCTGTGTTACTGAACTGGTCTTCTGTGGTTACTGTAGCAGGACTTCTGTGTTACTGTACTGGTTTTCTGGTTGTTACTGTTCTGTTCTTCTGTGTTACTGTACTGGTCTTCTGGTATAACCTTTCTGATCTTCTGTGTTACTGTATTGGTCTTTCTGTGTTTTCTGTACTGCTCTTTCTGATGTTACTGTACTTCTTCCTGTGTGTACTGTACTGCTCTTCTTCTGTGTTTACTGTACTGATCTTCTGTGTACTGTACTGGTCTTCTGTGTTACTGTACTGGTCTTTTGTTACGTTCTGATCTTCTGTGTTAATGATGATCTTCCTGTTTACTGTACTGTCTTCTGAGTTACTGAACTGGTCTTCTTTGTTTACTTTACTGATCTTGTGTGTTACTGCACTGGTCTTTTCTGTGTTACTGCATACTGGTCTACTTTGTTACTGTAATGTGGTCTTCTGTTTGTTACTGGTACTGGTCTTCTGTGTTGCTGTACTGATCTTCTGGTGTTACTGAACTGTCTCGGTGTTACTTTAACTGATCTTCCGTGGTTACCTGCACTGGTCTTCGTGTTACTGCACTGGTCTTCTGTGTTACAGTTACTGTCTTCTGTGTTACTGTGTGTTCTTCTGTGTTACTGTACTGGTCTCTGTTACTGAGGCTGGTCTTCTGTGTTACTGTTAATAATTGGCGTCTGTGTTTCTGTTCTGGTCTTCTGTGTTATACTGTACTGGTCTTCTGTGTTACTGACTGGTCTTCTGTGTTACTTTCTGGTCTTCTGTGTTACTGTACTGGTTTTCTGTGTTACTGTTCTGTTGTCTACTGTGTTTAACTGGTACTGACTTCTGTGTTACTGTAGTGGTTTCTGTGTTACTGTACTGTCTTCTGTGTTACTGGTACTGGTCTTCTGTGTTACTGTTTCCTGGTCTTCTGTGTTACTGTACTGGTTTTCTGTGTTACAGTTCTGGTCTTCTTGTTACTTTCTGGTCTTTTCTGTGTTACTGTTCTGGTCTTCTGTGTTACAGTTTCGGTCCTTCTGTGGTTACTGTCCTTGGTTGTCTTCTGTGTTTACAGTACTGTCTTCTGTGTTACTGTACGGTCCTCTGTGTTTACTGTAACTGGTCTTCTTGTTACTGTGCTGGTCTTTTCTGTGTTTACTGTAACTGGTCTTCTGTTGTTACTGTACTGGGTCTTCCGTGTGTTTACTGTACTGTCTTCTGTGTTAACTGTGCTGGGTCTTCTGTGTTACGTACTGGTCCTTCTTTGTTACTGTACTTGGTGTTATGACCAATGTCATAATGTGAATAATTTATAGTAATACCACTTCATATTATACTCTGGGTTTCTTTATTATTAGCTAACTTAAAGATTCCACTAGTTATAATATTATCTGATTTGGGAAAATATACCCGTGTATGATGTATATATATTATCTTGAGTAATGTTAGATAGGTACTCCTGGCTAAGGTTTATAACAAGGTATCTCCATTGGTGGGTATTTTTGCACCGCTCTCCCCTCTCCCCCTTTTGACGAGTTGATGCATAAAGGAATTTACTGTATATGGCAGTTCACTCTCTCTGCTGACTCAGTGTGCATTGACTGAGCTACCCTCCTAGTACTTCCCCCTTTATTCTCACTTGGATAGAGAATTGGGTTATAGAAACTCCTGATCCAGCTTGTGGTTTATTGTGAAGTCGCTGACAATCATATACATTTTATCTTCAGGTTACGAGGTGACGACCATGTCAAGCTTAGAACTTTGTGATATAATTCCTTATCCCGGGGAGTTACTCAAAAAAAAGTGTAATTCTCAATATATGTACTTGCCCCACAAGTAATTTTTACTATTGAGGAAGCGATAATATTCCTCTGATCATTGTCAAGTGTATGACCATATTGACATTTTACATTCTATTTAAGATTTTTCTTGTGTGAAGGAAATTTTTCTGACATGATATTTAATAGATATTTAGAATATCTAAAGTTTTTTAAAGCTTTTAAATAAAAAGAAACTTGAAAAGACTGAGTAACTATTATTTGTGCCTTACATTTCTAAGTTTGGAAACATATCCTTTCATTCTATGAAGTGTGTTTTTTACGGAATGCACTAACCTGGCTAAAGATTAAGATCTGAACCGTAACAAGTGGGGCCTGTTTCGGGAGCTTTGAACTTCTTGACCAGGGATCGTGACATATCCATTTTGGGTGAGGACCTGACTCCAGATACGCTGAGACTTTACCACTACAACAATGTTTGGCAAGTTGCTAGATACTTAGGATTTTTCATATAACAATCGTTATATAGCGAGTACTGTCCGTTCTATAATACAAAAACATACTGTTTTCTCAGCCCTCTGACACTGTCCCGAGGTTGGGACTCGCATGGCAAAACTCCCTCGGAGGAATCTTTGTCCCTTGGAGTAGCTCATTTGGTGGCTTCATTTGAAGGCCTCACTTTGGGACAGAGGCTATGTCTCGGGACAACGTCCCAAACCTGATTCTTTGTAATGAAGCCCATTAGCTAGCCCTGGTCATGTGGGGGCGCCCCGGAGGGGGAGCTCGTCCCAAGCTTCGCCTAGAGGACTCTCTCCTCCCACTCCTCCAGTCCCTTTGACTCCTCTCACACTCGAAACTTTCAACGTCTGGAACATCTTATAAAGTTGCAAACAGAGCAACTGGAATCCCAGCGCCTGCTGTATAAAGAAGAGTTCGAGGGGGAAAACATCAGATTCGAGGGGAAAAAAGGGAAGAAAAGAGTAAGTCGCCTGCTACTCAACCTTGACCTTTGACCTGCACGGGGCTGCCTCATTAGTGCCCAGGTTTTGTGAACAGACTTGGACACTTCGACACATTTGAGAATCAGGCACGAGGGATGAGATGGCCTCGTGAACATTGGGCTACCTTACTTCACACCACACTTAAGGGTAAGGCTCAATCATGTACTGCGGGCTCTCCCGTATGATAAGTATGCGGGATTACGAGGCAGTTAAAAAGATCATTTTAAAGGAGTATGACTTACTTCCTGTAAGTTATCAGCGCACCTTCCCGCTCTCTACGAAGACTGCCCGGCCAAACCTGGGTAGAATTTGCCCGGCAAAAAAAGGGTGGCTCTAGAGCGATGGTGAGGTCATCGGGGTGTATACGATGGAGCGTCTGATGCAGTTGATCTTGCAAGAAGAATTTCAGAACTCTCTGACGGGCGATTACGCCCCTTTTTGTTATCGAGCACCAGACTGCAGATGTGTTGGCCTCTGCTTCTCTAGCTGATCACTTTGAGATAACCTCTAAATTGACCAAGGAAAAAGGGTCTAGAGAGAAAGCCAGGTTATGTTCCCCCTAAGAGTCAGTCTTTCTCTCCTAGGAAAATGGATCAGCAGACCTCTCCTCCTCATTCAGCAAAAGCCTACTCGAATGTCGTCCACAGTAATGGTAAAGGAAAACCATCTTACGAGGGAAATGCATCAAGAAGAGGCCCAACTTGCTCTTATTGTCAGAAACCAGGCCATTGGAGGCGCTCATGTTCCAATTTTAAATCGAGCCCGTAGGCGGTCAGGTTCTGAAACATTACTGTACAGATGACGTTTCCCTCAAAATCGAAGTGCCTAATTCCCTCTGAGTTGTTCGCAGACAAAGTTTCGGAAGCCATGTTCCCTTTAAACTTTTTTAAAGGGGTAAGGCTGGTGTTACAGAGGACCAAATGTGGGACATAGTATCCTATGGGGATACGGGAAGCTACCTGACCTTACTGAGAAAAGGAGTACTTCCCCCTAAATGATGACACTTATATTAACCTGGATGTTTTGCTAGAAGGTTACGGTGGCACTATCACAAGATACCCCTTCAAAAGGTATATGTGAACGTAGATTCATATCAAGGGGGAAGCTGTTGGGCCCTTTTCTAAAACTGATTTTCCCATTAAGAGTGTAGATCTATTGGTGGGAAATGATTTAGGAAGAGGAGGAATTTGCCAAGAACCTTATGTTATAGAGAAGTTCTCTGGAGAGAATTATGCCATTGAAGGGTGTAAGGAAGGTCCTCGTCTATTCCCTCTTACAGCCATAACCAGCTATGGCTAAAAATTTTTGGAACCACTGCCTACTCCTGATGAACCCTCAGTTTTGGGGTTTGGATGCTCGGGTTCAGTGCCAGTGATCAACAAGTCGAAAATCAGCCTCCAAAATCCCAAGTGGTAGATTTTTCCCCATTACGGAGTAGCGACTTTAATCGTGAAAATTTAGTAAAAGAACAGCTTGAAGACCCTTGTTAAACAGGGAAGGGATCAAGCGCTTACTGAATGGAAGCTGAGGGTAAGGAAGAATGTTTTTATTACTCTGACGGTATCCTGATGAAGAAAATTTCCGTCGACTTCAGCTAATTCATGTCTCAAGCAAAACAGCTTTTGGTTTTACCTGTCCGGTTTCGGAGTTAGCATTGGAAGTGGCACATTCAAACCCCATGGGCGGACACTTGGGGAAAAAGAAAGACTTTCGAAAATTTGCCCATATTTCTTCTGGCCCAAGATGAAGGATACCGGGGACTGAGTACTTGAGAAACTGTGCTATTTGCCAGCTCATTTGGGGAAACCTGCGCATAAACCTCCTCCTGCACCCCTCTTGCCTATTGCCCTAGAAGGCGAACCCTTCTTCGGCTCGTAATAGACTGTGTGGGACCTCTCCCAAAAACTAGGCTTGGCAATCAATATCTTTTTACGATAATGATACGACTACTCGTATCCAAGGCTGTGCCCCTTCGCAAGATTAGTGCCAAGGCTATTGTGAGAGTCCTATTAGATTCTTTGCACAGTTCGGATTCCCTAGGGAGATTCAATCTGACAGAGGACGAATTTCACATCAAAAATTTCCGTGAAGCTATGTCCAGGGGTTTGGGGTTAAACCCATTGTTTCAATAGCATATAGACCCCAAACCCAGGGTGTCCCTAGAGAGGTTTCACCAAACCCTGAAGATCATGATGAGGCAAAACTGTGAGCAGTTCTCAACGGACTGGGAAGGGGATTCCTTTCCTCCTCCCTTTCCTTAAGAGAGAGCGAACAGGAGAGTTTAGGATTTTGTCCTTTGAACTCATTATGGTCATGCGGTCCGAGGACCGTTAGTAAGTTAAAGGACGTATGGTCTGGGAAAATGGAGCCTTCTTTATGTTTATCCCCCTCGCAATGCAAAAACACTTTGGGTTTTACTCAGCAATTTGGCCGCTGACAACCTCCGACAAGCTCAAAACCGTATGAAACAACATTATACAAGACTGCTGTTGAGCGTTCATTTAAAAGTGGGAGACAAAGTTTTAGCTTAAAGCCGGTGCCAGGCCATACCTTGCAACCCAAGTATGAGGGTCCAATGGAGGTGATTAAGAAGCTGAGTAAGGTAAATTACGTGGGAAGAACACCAGGAAGAAGAAAGTCGACCCGAACTTACCATATAAAAACACTAAAGAAATACTAAAGAGGACTTGTTCCTGTGGCTGCGGTGAGGTCCCCCAGAAGGTGACTCGAGTAAAGAAGATTGTTCACGTGGAGTAAGATAAAACTGAAGAACTCGGAAATAATGGAAACCTTAGATCATTATCCGGTAACTTAGAAAAGGAAAAAATCAAGTGAAATCCCAGACTTGATTTCCCCTTATGGAAGTCTCTTTGGAGATATCCCCAGACAGTGCCCATGGGGATCCCCGATGTTGACGTGCAAAGGGGCTGCTCCGATTAAACAAGCTCCATATAGAGTCAGCCCACTAAAGAATAAAGCGTTGCGGGAGGAAATAGTTTCTTGTTCGATCAGGTTTGATTGAACATAGCAAAAGCCCTTGGGCTTCACCGTGTGTCCCCTTTTACCCAAGTCGGACGGTCATTTAGAATGTGTACCGACTATCGGAAAGAAATTCCCTAACAGTGCCTGACGGATTCCCCCTTCCCCGGGTTGACAACCTAATAGACAGCGTTGCCAGTGCTAAGTATGTCAGTCGTTTGGACCTCCTGCGTGGTTATTATCAAGTGCCTTTATGTCTCGAGCGCAGGAAATTTCTTCTTTCACCGTGCCTGGAGGCCTGTTCAACTACAGGGTGATGCCCTTCGGGGTCTGCAACGCTGCCTCGACCTTCCAGAGGCTTATGAATCGCTAAACGTAAAGACTGGAAGGAACGGAAGCCTACCTAGATGATCTAGTAGTAAATTTACGATGACTGGCCTCAACACCTGATTCGGCTGGAAGCTCTCTTGAAAAGGCTAGATGAACACCATTTTAACCCCCAACCTTGCCAAGTGTGAGTTTGGTCAGGCCCGGATAAAAAAATCTGGGATTAATATAGGGCAAGGCACGTTGCCCGTTAATAGCAAAGATTCATGCTATTGTTTGGGTTTTCCTGCTCCACAGGACAAGAAAGGTGTACAGAGGTTTTTTAGGGATGGCGGTTACTAAACCCCCGGTTTTGCCCTAAATTTTCGCAAGTGGCAGCACCGCTGTTTGAACTTACAATTCTAAAGTTCCTTTTAAATGGACGACTACAAGTGAGTTAGCCTTTACTCGTCTAAAGCGTCTACTGGTTCCTCTCCAGTTTTCTACAGATCCGGTGTTTGACGTTCCCTTTACTTTACAAGTGGATGCCAGCGAGTATCAGTCGGTGCTGTCCTTCTAAAAACCTTCCTCCTCTTCGATCTTTTACACCCAGTCTGTTATTTTCTTGCAAAATTGAAAACCCCATTAATTAAGTTATGCAACCGTTGAAAAGGAGCACTAACATTGGTCTTAGCCTTGGAACACTTTTAAGTCTATCTCGGACTACCCTCATAAAATTAGAGTAAAACAGATCATAATCCCTTAACCTTTTTAAAACACCATGAAGGCAAGAATGCTAGAATACAAAGATGGTCCCTTAGGATACAACCTTTTTCTATAAGCATTAACCATAATAGAGGAGCTGATAATGTTATTGCTGACACTCTGCCCCCTCCTTAAGACATGTAATTAAATTTTAATTTATAAAAGAGGATTGTAGTGGCCCCTTTTATAGGTATGTATTTGTTTAATGCATTTTCTTAATGCCCATTTGTTTACTTACAGTTATCGTCTTGTAACCACTGAGGAACCTGTCACGTAAAGCCAACATATGGTAAACCAGAACTTATTTCTGGGTGGCAGTCTCCTGTTGTCTTACCCTGACTTCTCCTGCTAAACCCAAAGGTCACTTAAGGCCTCTTTATGAGAAAAACACCTCTATCAGAAGCTCTGGTTACGTGGTGTCTACACATTTCGTGGGTTTGAGACACCAGACTTTTATTTTCTTGTTGGAGAAGCAACATTTGTCATCAGGGTCTTTGTCAGGGGGAATGACTTGTATTCTGGCTTATATTCTGTTTTTGAAGTCCTCTTTTTACGGCGAAGTTTAGTCCCCGAAAGGGGGGGGGGGGGGTGTGTTTATGACCAATGTCATAATGTGATTAATTTATATGTATTATCCACTTAATATTATACTCTGGGTTTCTTTTAAAATTAGCTAAATTAAAGATTCCATAGTTTATAATATTATCTGATTTAGGATATACCCGGGTTATGATGTATATATATATATATCTTGAGTATGTTAGATAGGTACTCCTGGGTAAGGTTTATAACAAGGTATCTCCATTGGGGGGTAGTTTGCACCGCTCTACCCCTCTCCCCCTTTTGACGAGTTTTTATGTCATGAAGGAATTACTGTATATGACAGTTCACTCTCTCTGCTGACTCAGTGTGCATTGACTGAGCTACCCCCTAGTACTCCGCCTTATTCTCACCTTGGATAGAGAATTGGATTATAGAAACTCCTGATCCAGCTTGTGGTTTATTGTGAAGTCTGCTGACAATCATATACAGTTATCTTCAGGTTACGATGTGACGACCAGTGTCAAGCTTAGAACTTTGTGATATATTCCTTATGCCAGGGAGTTACTCAGAAAAATTGTTAATTCTCAATATATGTACTTGCACACAAGTAATGTTACTATTGAGGAAGCGATAATATTCCTCTGATCATTGTCAAGTGTAGTGACCATATTGACATGTACATTCTATTTAAGAGTTTTCTTGTGTGAAGGAAAGTTTCTGACAGTGATATTTAATAGATATTTATGAATATCTGAAGTATTTAAGCTTTTAAATAAAAAGAAACTTGAAAAGACTGAGTAACTATTATTTGTGCCTTACATTTCTAAGTTTGGAAACATATCCTTTCATTCTATGAAGTGTGTTGTTACGGAATGCACTAACCTGGCTAAAGATTAAGATCTGAACCGTAACAACTGGTCTTCTGTGTTACTGTACTGGTCTTCTGTGTTACTGTTCTGATCTTCTGTGTTACTGTACTGGTCTTCTGTGTTACTGTTCTGGTCTTCTGTGTTACTGTACTGGTCTTCTGTGTTACTGTTCTGGTCTTCTGTGTTACTGTTCTGGTCTTCTGTGTTACTGTACTGGTCTTCTGTGTTACTGTTCTGGTCTTCTGTGTTACTGTACTGGTCTTTGTGCATGGTTTGGTCTTCTGTTTTACTGTACGGGTTTCTTTTTCTTTTTTACTGTACGGTTTTCGTTTTTACTGTACTGGGGTCTTCTGGTTCGGTATGTCTTCTGTGTTTACTTCGGGTTTCTGTGTTACTGTACGGGTCTTTTGGTTTTGTTCGGGTTTTTTCGGGTTTTACTGTACTGGTCTTCTGTGTTCGTCTGTTTTTCTGTGTTACTGACGTTCTTCTGTGTTACTATACGGGTTTTCTGTGTTCTGTACTGGTCTTCTGTGTTACTGTACGGGTTTCTGTGTTACTATATGGTTTTTTCTGTGTTACTGTACTGGTTTCTTGTACTGTATGTCTTTTGTTACTTCGGGTCTTGTGTTACTGTAGGTCTTTGGTTCTGTACGGTTTTCTGTGTTACGTACTGGTCTTCTGTGTTACGTACTGGTCTTCTGGGGTTACGTACGGGGTCTTCTTTTTTTTTTTGTTACTTCTGGTCTTCTGTTTTTTGTACTGGTCTTCTGTGTTACTTTTCTGGTCTTTGTGTTACATACTGGTCTTCTGTGTTACTGTACGGGTTTCTGTGTTACTGTATGGTTTGTGTGTTAGTTCTGGTCTTGTGTGTTACGTACTGGTCTTTTGGTTTACTGTATGGTCTTCTGTGTTACTGACTGGTCTTTGTGTTCGTACGGGTCTTCTTTTTGGTTACTACTGGTCTTCCCTTTTTTCTGTACGGTTTTTTTGTTTTTTCTTTTCTGTGTTACGTACGGGCTTCTGTTTTCTTCTTTTTTCTGTTTTTCTGCCCGGGGTCTTCTGTGTTACTGTACGGGGGGTTTTTTGTGTTATGTATGGCTTCTGTGTTACTATGTCTTTGTTTACTTACTGGTTTCTGTTTATTTTAAGGGTCTTTTGTGTTACTTCTGTTTCTGGGTTACTGAAAGGGGTTTTTGGTTATGTACTGGTCTTTTATTACTTAGGGTTTTCGGGGGGGTTTATTTTTGGTCTTCTTTTTCTGTAGGGTCTTCTGTGTTACTGTATGGCTTCGTGTTAGTTTTGGTTTTGGTTATTACGGTCTTTTTGGTTATGTAGGGTTTCTGGTTTGTTGTTTTTGTTATTAACTTCTTTTTTTTACTTTTACGGGTCTTCGGTTATGTTCTGGTCTTCTGTGTTCTGTTTGGTTTTCTGTGTTACTGTCTGGTTTTGTGTGTTACGTTCTGGTCTTTGTGTTACTGTTCGGTTTTGTGTTTACTGTACGGTCTTGGTGTTACGTTTGGTCTTGTTGTTCTGTACGGGTCTTGTGTTTTACTTTTTTGGTCTTGTGGGGTTTTTTTCTGACTGGTCTTGTGGTTACGTTCTGGTCTTGTTGTTACTGTTCGGGTCTTTGGTTACTGTACTGGTTTTGGGGGTGTTACGTTCTGGTCTTGTTTTTTTACTGTCTGGTCTTGTGTGTTATTTTTCTGGTCTTGTGTGGTACTGTACTGGTCTTTGTTGTTACTGACTGTCTTGTGTGTTACTGTACGGGTCTTTGTGTTACTGTATGGTCTTGGTTACTGTTCGGTTTTGTGTGTTACTGTTCCCGGCCCTTTGTGTTACAATATTGTTATTTCATTCATTTTCTCTTGTATTAACTGTTTTTGGTTATTGTACTTTTTTCACGTTATAATTTTTTTTTTTTGTTTTTTTTTCTGTTTTATGCGTTACTATATTGTTTATATGCCACTAGTGTTTGGGCTTTTTTATGTTTTATATTTTTTTATATGTCACTATGCTGTTTTAATGTGCGAATAACTTTTTATTTTCACTTTACTGCTTTTTGTGTTATTTATATTTTTTGTGTTGCATTTTGTTTTTGGTTTTACTTACTTTTTTATTGTTACTATAATACCCGCTGACATAATTCATTTTTAAAATAACAAACGAACCCTACCCAAAGTGTTTTACCAACAGAGTCCTCCTTTAAAACCTATTTTCGCAGAAACCTACCAGAGTTCTTCTACCAATAGTCCTCGGGGAACAATCTTCCAGCAGGGTTTTTTCCCTTTTCGGTTTAGCTTTACACTTTTAATCCCAACAAAAAAGAATCCTAAGGATAGAATCCGCCCCAAATTTATTATCAGATGTTTTACCAACAGTTTCTACAGGTTATTAACTCTGGTTATCAGACAGACTTAAACATCACAACACAACATGGGGGTGAAAACACTTAAAAACAGAAGGGGGAACTTTCTCCTGGAAAAAAACTTTCATTCAATAGTTCCCTTTAAATTGGTTTTTTTCAGATTATGACTTTGTGCCATCTATCCCTGCAACCTAGTTGCCCAACATTTTAGGGCCATTTCCTGCAACATATCACCCCAAATAAGTGTGTCATATACTCGAACTGTGCCCCAACATTCGTGGATTATTTTGGGGAACATGGCAAAACAAATTAGTGGTTTTTTCGAACATAGGCAACAAATTCTGTGTCATTATCCTGCAACTAGTCCACCCAACATTCAGTGTGCCATATATCTCGCAACATAGTGCACCACAAATTTAGTGTTTATTATATCTCTGCAAAATAGTGCACCACAAAATTAGGTGTATATACTCTGCAACATGGCACCACAACATTCAGTGTGCTTTTATCTCTGCACATAGTGCACCCCAACATTTAGTGTGTCAATATCTCTGCAACATAGTGCACCACACATTTGTGTGCCATATATCTCTGCAACATAGTGCACCACACGTTCGGTGATGTGCCATATATTCTCTGCAAAACATAGTGCCAACCACAATATTCAGTTGTGCCATATATCTCTGCAACATAGTGCCCACAACATTCGGTGTGCCATTACATATACCCTCTGCAACATTCAGTGGTGCCATATATTCTGCAACATTCATGTGCCATATATCTCTGCAACATTCAGTGTGCCGTATATCTCTGCCAACATAGTTGCACCACAATATTCAGTGATGCCAGATATCTCAGCAAACATAGTGCACCCACAACATTCAGTGTGCATATACCTCTGCAACATTCAGTGGTGCCATATATCTAGCAACATTCAGATGTGCATATTTCTCTGAACATTCTGTGTGCCTATATCTCTGCAGCTGAGTGAACCCACCATCATCAGTGTGTTATTATATGTTAACATTGATTCATCACCAGTTACATACAGTATGGGTGACATTTAACACACAGTAGTACTGGCCAGGTTATGGCGTTTCGTAATGGCCAGGTTGTGGCTGTACTGGCCAGGTTGTGGCGGCGTACTGGCCAGGATGTTTAATGTTGGTAGCATGGGTTGTGTGAGGTTTATGTTGGTAGCTGGTGTTCTGTTGTGATGTTTATGTTGGTAGCATGGTGTTGGTTGTGTTGGTTATGTTGGTTGCATGGTGTTTGTTTTTGATGTTTTGTTGGTAGCATTGGTGTTGTGTTGTGATGTTTATGTTGGTTGCATGGTGTTTGTAGGATGTTGATGTGGGTAGCATGGTGTTGTTTGTTGTGATGCTTTATGTTGATTGCATGGTGTTTGTTGGGATGTTGATGTTGGTAGCTTGGGGTTTGTTGTGTGGGTTGTAGGGTGTGTATCTGGGTTGGTGGTAGTGTAGGGTTTCGGGTTGGTGGAGCATGGTTGTTGGTAGTGATGTGGTTTATGTAGGTAGCTTGGTGTTTTGTAGGATGTTGTATGTTGGCGGTTGCATGGGGTTGGTAGTGTTTGTTGTTATTGGGAGTTGGTGTTGGTTGTGATGTGTTTGTTGGTCATGGTGTTTGGTAGTGATGTTTATGGTGGTAGCATGGTGTGTTTGTAGAGATGTTTATGTTGGTTGGAATGGTGTTTGTAGCTGATGTTGATGTTGGTTGCATGGTTGTTTGTAGTGAGGTTTTTGTTCGGTTGCATGGTGTTTGTTGTGATTTTATGTTGGTAGTTAGCATGGTGTTTTGTAGTGTTGTTTATGTTGGTAGCATTGGTGGGTTGTAGTGTTGGGTGATGGTGGTAGCTTGGGTTTGTAGTGTTGTTATGTGGTAGCATGGTGTGGGTTGGGATGTTTTATGTTTGTAGATGGTGTTTTTAGAGATGTTTATGTTGGTAGCATGGTGTTTGTTGTGATGTTGCTGTTGGTAGCATGGTGTTTGTAGGATGATGTTTATGTTTGTGGTAGCATGGTTTGTTTGTTGTGATTATGTTGGTAGCATGGTGTTTGTAGTGTTTGTTTATGTTGGTAGCATGGTGTTTGTAGTGATTGTTTATGTTGGTTGCATGGTGTGGTTTGTTAGTGATGTTTATGTTTGTTGCATGGTGTTTGTAGTGATGTTTATGTTGGTTGCATTGGTGGTTGTTGTGATGTTATGTAGGAGCATGGTGTTTTTAGTGATGTTTATGTTGGTAGCATGGTGTTGGTAGTGATGTTTATGTTGGTAGCATGGTGTTTGTTGTGATGTTTATGATGGTTAGGCATGGTGTTTGGTAGTGATGTTTATGTTGGTTGCCATGGTGTTTGTAGCTGATGATTTATTTTGTAGCATGGTTGTTTGTTGTGATGTTTATGTTGGTCAGCATGGTTGTTGTTGTGATGTTTATGTTTTGGTAGCATGGTGTTTGTAGTGTTAATGTTTATGTTGGGTAGCATGGTTGGTTTTGTAGTGTTGTTTATTTGGTAGCATGGTGTTGTAGTGTCCCTGTTTAACATGTGTTTTGGTAGCATGGTGTTTGTTGTGCATGTTTATGTGTAGACAAAGTGGAAAAAAAGTAAACATCAAGAAGAAAACTTGATAGGAATACATAATATTATGCACTATAAAGAAGGCAGCACAATTCTGTGGTACAGCTGTCAGACTGGCTGACTCTGCTGTTAGCCTGCTGACTCTGCTGTTTTAGCCTGGGTGACTTGCTGTCAGCCTGGTGACTCTGCTGTTAGCCTGGGTGACCTGCGTCAGCCTGGGTGTACTCTGCTGTCAGCCTGGAGTGACTCTGCTGTCAGCCTGGTGTGACTCTGCCGTCAGCCTGGGGACTCTGCTGTTACCTGGGTGGACTCTGCTGTTAGCCTGGGTGACTCTGCTGTTAGGCATTGGGATGACTCTGCTTCCAGCCTGGTAGACTGCTGTCAGCAGAGTCAGCCAGTCAGTATGAAAGAACTGAAGCACTTGTAATAAAGTACTGAAATAGTTCATGATTTTGTACATAATGTTTTATACAAGAAAAAGGAGGAAAACTTTAAGAATGTAATAATTTATAATGGTTACTAAAGTGTGTGTCTGAAATTTGATCTCTGAAGTGATGGTAAAGTGTGTGTAAGAATTATGATCAGTGAAGTGGATGGTAAAAGTGTGAGTCAGAAATTATTGATCTGTGAGTGATGGTAAAGTGTGAGCAGAATTATGATCAGGAAGTGATGGTAACTGTGTGTCGAATTATGTTCAGTGAAGTGGATGGTAAGTGTGTGTCAAGAATTATGATCAGTGAAGTGATGGTAAGTGTTTGTGTCAGAAAATTATGATCAGTGAAGTGATGGTAAAGTGTGTGTCAGAATTATGATCAGTGATAGTGATGGTTAAGATTGTGGAGGTCAGAATTATGATCAGTGAAGTGATGATAAAGGTCTGTGCAAGAATTATGATCAGTGAAGTGTTGGTAATAAAGTGTGTGTCAGGAATTATTGATCATGTTGAAGTGAGGGTTAAAGTGTCGTGTCAGAATTATGATCAGTGAAGTGTTGATAAAGTGGTGAGTCAGAATTATGATCAGTGAAGTGATGGTAAAGACATAATATGCCGCCTCACAACTTATATCTGCCGTTCTCTTACCACCAACTCACTACACCATCCACTACAACATCCACTACCAACCATCCACTAGCAACTATCACTACCAAACATCCACTACCAAATCCTACTACCAAACATCCACTTATCCAAAAATCCATACCAACCATCCACTACCAACCATACACCACCAACCATCCACTATCAACCATCCACTACCAAAACATCACTTAACCAACCATCCAATACCCTCCATCCACTACCATTTATCCACTAACAACCATCCCAAATATCATTTTGTGAAGCAGGCCTCATAGTGTATTACTGGTGTGAACGATATTTTGCGTTTTAGTGAAATGTGGATGAATGTTCTTTACAGATTTAAAGTGTTCAGCACATGTTCTCTCTCTCTCTCTCTCTCTCTCTCTCTCTCACTGATATCAACTTTTTCATTAATTGTTCTAACCCATTTCTGTGCGTTCAGTACGTTGTTCTTTAACAGCCCTTCTTGATTTTCTGAAGGAAAATCCTATCTTGAATTAGTTGCTGGCTTACGAAGTGAAAATCTTGTCCTAGATCAGAGTTAACTGGATAGGTTTTAACTTGCTACAATTTTACTCAAGGCTCCCTTCCACATTTTTCTACATGGTTAATATAGGTTCTCATATCGTATTTCACATTTTTCTTAAAGCATCGAGGTGGCGTCTGTTAATTATTTGTATCTTGGTGCAGTCATAATGTTTTCTAGGTCTATTACCTCCAGGTTCAGCTGTGGTCAACCTTGTCGTTGGATGACAAGTGGAAAGGCAACACTAGCTAAAATTAACTTAATTAGAAACACCAGAGATGTGAACACTGAACCTTCGATAGAAGAAAAGCACTGCAAAGATTGAATTTATACTGGATTAATTAAATTATATGTTTTAAATATACTGACAAAACCAGGTCGGCCCCAAAGCATCAATTATGGGGAGCGTGTCGTTTATGTGAGAGAACATCCCATTTGTATCAGAAAATTGGTAAAATCTGCTTTCCTTGATTCAGGTAAATTTTAAAAGCCACCCAAAATGTAAATGTCAGTTTTATTAAGAAATCGACAATGGTCCATTTATTGCGACAACTGTCAAGCTCTTCAGAGTTTCTCTGTGTTACAGACCTTGGCCACGTGGAGGCAGTGGTTCGTCATTAGATCCAACCCCAACCACTTAACTGTGTTTCTGAAGCTTTCACAGGGTCCTTTGTGTTCAGGTGGCCTAATATCTGTCGCTTCAGAATATTCTCCCTTTCCAACAGTCCCCAAGGTATCACTCGCAGTTCCAGGTTCTAGGTGTCCAGGATTCATCCGTGGGCCCCCGGATGTCTCACCTTCTCTCTTCCTTAGAATACATCTTCAGTCTCAGCCTTCCCCAGGTTTTATTGTTTCCGAAGTCAGCTCAGCAACCCTCAGTGATCTTGCCCAGATGAGAACGTTGGTTTGTCTAGCTGGTCTACGGTAGAGGGACTGGCCTGGTTGGGGGATTTTCAGGAGGGGACACACAGAAATCTGCGTCCTGTAATTTCAACACCATGGTATCAGGTTCATGTACGTGTAGGTCTGCCGACGCTGCCTAAGCTACCCGTCCTGTTCGGCCTCCTAGGTTCTGGTACACGTCAGTGGAATACTTGGGGAGTTCTATTTAGGAGTACACAGCTTCATCTACTTTAAAAAGAAGTTTCTGGACTTAATCATTCAGTAGTTGTAAGTGTTTGTGTATGATCTGTTTAATGATGTGTTTTGATTAGTGTTTGGTGTGTTAATGTGTGTGTTCACCTCCACAAGAACTGAATAAGTGTTGAAATTTAAGTTTTATTTGGCAACTTGTCTTTATGTGTTTTGCGAGACGAGTCGAGGACACAACTAGAAATAAGTCACTTTAATCTGACTTGTGGGGGTTATTTCCTGGGTAATTTACATTATGTTACTATGTATAATAATTTGTGTAAACTGTTTTTGTGTACCTGTACCAACAAACTTACACTCACACACTTACTTTTACGCTCATGTGCGCGCATTTCCACAAACACAGGTTCTTGATTCACAGCAGGTATACAAACACGAACTATGCATGTGCGCGCGCGCACACCACACATTCACTCGTGTAAAAACACGCTCATCGCCTCTTAACCTAATATGCATGTAATCACATACACACACACACACACACACACACACACACACACACACAACACACAATACGCAATGGTTGAGGGAATCGGCCTGACGAACACTGGAGGACAGGGGGTCAGGGGAGACATGATTAATAACGAATATAATACTGCGCGGAATTGACAAGGTGAACAAGGACGGGAGTGTTCAGCAGAAGGGACACAGACACAACGAGGTCACAATTGGAAGTTGAGACTAGATGAAATCAAAGGGATGTTAGAAGTATTGTCTTTCAATCAATAGTGTAGTCCAGGCCTTGGATATAGCCTAGAAGGTCGATGTGGTGAGGCGGGGGGTAAACCATATAATAGTTTTAAGGCGTGGTATGATAGAGCTCATGCGAAGCAGGGAGGAGAGAGAAGGACTAGTAGCAATCAGCGAGAGGCGGGGCCAGGAGCTGTGGACTCGGACCCCTGCAACCACATATAGGTGAGTACAAATAGGTGAGTACACCACTAACACACTACACACACACACACACACACACACACACATCACACACATACACACATACACACACACACACACACACAACACACCACTCACACACTCACTCACAACACACTATGAATGTTATGGATGAAAAATTTAAAAACTTTCAGCTGGGATGTCGAGCCTGTGGTACAAAAAATAATAAAGATGATGGCTGGTTGCACACTGGAAAGTACGACTCTGTCTATTACATACTATGGCTTAGGTTTTCTAATGTGTTTGTGTTGTGATGATGAGTGAATGTCTGTTAAAATGTTAAATTAATACTGCGATGTAATGTATTGAGATGTTTAAATTGTTAACTAATATTTTACCATGAATGGTGGGTGCTGCTACGCAATGTTATTTCTTAAATCCTATGTTTATACTGTAAGAATACTTATATAAGTGATTGTTTTAGGTGATGTTTAAGTCGTAACTACACTGAACATTTTTCTGTTCATAGTAATTAAAGTAAGTAAACTTCCATTGATGTAATAACTGCTTAACTCTCAGTTAACTGTTATTGTAAATGTAATCCTTGGGAGTGACTGTCGTAGGTGTTAACCAGTTAGTGTAACAACTGACCTCCGTGACTGTCAAGTAAGGTCGTTACCAGTTATGTAACTCCGGGAGTGACTGTCAGTAAGGTGGTACTAGTTATGTTGTCACCTGAATGTATTGTCCTGTTACAAAGTGGTACTAGTTATGTTACACCGGAGTGATTGTCAGTAAGGTTCTCTACCAGTTATGTAACCCTGAGGTGTTGTCAATAAAGTGTTTACTGGTTATCGTAAACACCTGAGTGATTGTCCAGTAAGGTGTTAACATTTGTGTACACCGGAGTGACTTCAGTAAGGTGGTACTAGTTATGTAACACCTGAGTGATGTCAGTATAGGTGTTACCAGTTATTAACACCGGAGTGGACTGTCAGTAAGGTGTTACCAGAGTTATGTAACACCGGAGTGACTGTCAGTAAGGTGTTACCAGCTATGTAAACCTGGTGACTGTCAGTAAGTGTGTTACCAGTTCTGTAAAAACACTGAGTGACTGTCAGTAAGGTGTTCCAAGATATGTAACACCTCAGTGACTGTCTGTAAGGTGTTACCCAGTTATGTAACACCTCTAGGGACTAGTCAGTTAAGGGGTGTTACTAGTATGTAAAACATCTGTTATCTGTCTGTAAGGTGTTACCAGTTTTGTAACACCTCAGCTCAGTAGACTGTCAGTAAGGTGGTATCAGTTATGTAACACCTGCAGTAAACTGTCTGTAAGGTGTTACCTGTTATGTAAACACATAGTGACTGTCAGTAAGGTGTTACCAGTTTTATGTAACTCCTTTGTAGTAACTGTCAGTAAGGTGTTACCCCACGTTATGATACACCTTAGTGACTAGTCAGTACAGGTGGTTCCAGTTTATGTAACTCCTCTGTGAACTATCAGTAAGCGTGTTTCCAGTTATGTAACAATGACGGGAGGTCAGTAAGGTGTTAAGATTGTTAACCTCAGTGACTGTCAGTAAGGTGTTAAGTTATTGTATCACCTCAGGGACTGTCAGTTAGGTGTTACCTGTGTTATAGAACACCCTGTGTAACTGTCAGTAAGGTGCTTACCAGTTATGCTAACACCGGAGTGACTGTCTGTAAGGTGTTTACTAGTTATGTAACACCTGAGTGATTGTCAGGGTAAGGTGTTACCAGTATGTCAACACCTGAGATGATTGCAGTAAGGTGTTACCAGTTATGTAACACCTGAGTGATTGTCAGTAAGGTGTTTCCAGTTATGTAAACAACTGAGTGTATTGTCAGTTAAAGTGTTTCTGTTATGTAACACCTGAGTGATTCGCGCCGTAAGGTGTTACCGGTTTTGTAACACCGGAGAGCAGAGTGACTGTCAGTAAGGTGTTACTAGTTATTGTAACACCTGAAGTGATTGTCAGTAAGTGGTTTACTAGTTTTGTAACACCTGAAGGGTGATTGTCAGTAGGTGTTACCAGATATGTAAACCTGAGTGTTGTCAATAAGAGTGTTAATAGTTATGTAACACCTGAGTGATTGTCAGTAAGGTTGTTAACAGAGTTATGTAAACACCGGAGTGACTGTCAGTAAGGTGTTACTAGTACGTAACACCTGAGTGATTGTCGAAGTGAAGGTCGTTAACCAGTTATGTAACAACGTGAGTGACTGGTCAGTAAGGTGTTACCGTTGTGTAACACCGGGAGTGACTGTCAGTAATGGTGTTACCAGTTTATGTAACACCGGACTAGTCGGAATGTGACTGTCAGTAAGATGTGTTACCAAGGTATGTAACACCGGAGTGACTGTCTGTAATGTGTTACCAGTTTGTAACACCTGAAAGTGACTGTCAGTAAGGTGTGACAGATATGTAAACACCTCAGTGATGTGCAGTATGGTGTTACCTGTTATGTAACACCTCAGTTGACTGTCAGTAAGGTGTGACCAGTATGTAACACCTCGTGACTGTCAGTAATGTTTGTTTCCAGTTATGTACACCTCAGTAAACTGTCAGATAAGGTGTACCAGCTTATGTAACACCCTCAGTGACTGTACAGTGAATGTGTTTCTAGTTATGTATCACCCTCAGTAACGAGTCTGTAAGGTGGTACCAGTTATTGTAACACTCAGTGGACTCGTCAGTAAGGGTTGTTACCAGGTTTTGATAACACCTCTCAGTTAACTGTCAGTAAGGTGTTTCCAGTTATGGGTTAACACCTTCAGTGACTGTCTTGTAAGGGGTTACCGTTAGGTAACACAGTCAGTAACTTTCAGTAAGGTGGTACCAGTTATTATCACCTGAGGGAATGTCTGTTAGGGGGTACCAGAATATTGTAACACCTCAGTGAACTGTCAGATTTGGTGTGACCTGTTATGTACACCTCAGTGAATGTCAGTAGGTGTTACCTGTTTATAACACCTAGTAACTGTCACTGTAAGGTGTTACAAGTGTATGGTATCACCGCAGTGAACGTCTGTTAGGGTCAACAGGGTGTGTTCAACCTCAGATTCGGTACTGTTAGGTGCCGGTCCAGTTTTGACGTGGTTCTCTACATATCTTGTACTCTTAACTTATGAATGTGTGGAAGTAGGGCTAGATTTGGAGAGTTGGGGTTATGAGTTAGTGTTGGGGTAATTTTATATGTGAGGCCTGTTGAGAGTACAGTACTGGGTGTTTGGTGCATGGAGGCCTGGTGGTAGATTTGTGTTTTGGTGTCTGTAGGTAATTGATGAATTTTGGGAGTTGCTTGGGGTTTGCTGGTTATTAGCTTTAGGTGTCATTGTAGTAGTCAGTAATGATAATGGTATAGGAAGGTTCATGATACGTAAGTTGATAGGACTGAGTAGGTTAGTTAGTATGAGTTTTTGTTGTGAGTAGTATGATAATCGGTAGTTAGAAGTTTTAATATTAATGATAGTAGTTAGTAATGACTGCAGTTCTAGTAATAATGATAACAACAATGTGTTAATTTAGCAAGTAGCCTTTAAAACTCTTATTTCTGTCTTTACATTGGACAAGTCTGTCCAACACCGATGGCACAGAAAACATAACCAAGTACAATAGCAACAGATATCCGTTTCATACAACGAGGACACAGTTAACGTACCTTACCAGAGCACACCAGTCTAAGGTAAAACCTATACATCGTTGTTTTTTTTTTCAAAGGAATACTTTTAGCTTTTCACATAGATTTAGAGGGTCTTCTAAAGGACTGTCCTTCCATAGAGGTTCCCGGAAGTTAGCGTTTTAAACTGACTCAACGTGATGCAATGAAAGAAAAATTTTCATTATAAATTTGTATATAGTCTTTATTCAAGAATACAGGTATGTCAGCAGAAATTCCTAATGAACGTGGAAGGAAATCTGTTAGTAACTCCTAAGATTTGGTGTTTCGTGTGTGTGTCTATTTTGAAGATTATCCATGCATTCTGCCGTTCTCTGGCCAGTTTTTCACATAGGAAGAACCTTTATGACGATAACGGACTTGTACTTCTGTCTTGGGATGTCGTCGCGACTCTATAAGTATTGTTGTTCGTTGTCATATTTGACAACTTTTTTTCCTAACGAAAGGGAGAAGAAGAACTAAAAGTCCCCTGTTGTTAAAAATGCAATTTTCTCAGTCCGCCCCCCCCCCCCCCCCCCCCCCCCCCCCCCCCCCCCCCCCCCATTTATTAAGTTTGTCAGTGGGATAATAGTTGGTCCCGTCACTCTCAGTTTCATCTGCAAGTCATGACTATGTCTGGTATCGAGCTGAAGGATCCATTAACTGCTCTTATATGAAGTTGTCAAATAGCAATCACTATTTTATTTTTTCTCGAGTAGTTTACCCAGAAATTTTACTTGAGATCTCGTTAAACGCAATTTACCTCCTGAATTACCTCTACGTCTTAGATCAAGTTTAGTCTAACTTGTGAGACAGTGGTTTAAGCTCTTGTTGCAGCTACACCTTACCATCCAAGATTGTATACGGAAGAAGTGAACAACACATGACCAGCATCTTAAGCGTTATAAGTAATATATTGAAAACTTATGTTCTGTAAACCAAACTGACTTCGAGACATAGAAATCTACCATGTGCTGTACTGTGCATGGCCTGCAAGATATCCAAGTGATTCCCTTGGGATATTCCCCTTCGCATTGCTTCACAGTGGAGGGCAGGACGTCTAGGACCTCTTTATTAATGACCACTGATGACGTGCAAGAGATGAGTTATCCAACACAGGCTGAAGGAACAAGTATTTAGAAGAAACCCGCTGTTATTTCTTATTACAGTCAACTACTCTGAAGTATGTCCATGGTACCACAATACTAAAACTCTTTTATAAACAAAGAGCTCTTAAAAAGAAATTGTTAATTTCTGCTTACTGATGTATGACAGTAGTAAGATCTGTGTAATGTGACACGAATAGACTTCTCTCTTAGAGTCACTGGGTCATAAGGGTCATGATATTAGTACCTACTATGTCAATATTACTGACTGTTACCACACTGTAGTGCATAGCTCAGTCAATCTTTATTTCAAACATTCTTCTGATGAGGGATTATACATCTTACATGCTGTAAGATTAACAGTTCATGATTCTTGATGAAATTGATAATGTGTCTAATTAATATATAAAAACATTAGAGTTCTTGATACAAGATGATGAGTCGTTTACACAGTAGATATCGAAGGAAACTACTTGAGATCTTAAGGTTGAATTTTCCAATCGAATTAAGTCAATCAATAACATTCTATAGAAACCAAAAATGTGCATATATCCTAATGGTATAACATATAGTCCTCAGTAAGGATGCATTTAGTCTGCTATAAGTACTTTTTGTCAGACGTTATTCACTTGATCTCAGAACCCAATCTATACACTACAGCTGCTACACAAGACTGATATTGTATGTCATATGCCTCAAGCTAGACGATGAACATCTTTTTATCAGTATCCACGGCTTAACTTAACCCTACGCGAGAAAGCATTTGGTTACTAGTGGGTAACAAACTCTAAAGTCCTAAATTTCAGTGATCTTTTTAAGTTATGCTTCTAGTGGATGTTCATCATGGTTGTAATGGTGTAAGAAACTTGATAAATTTGTGACTCTCCATTAGATGGTTATCAGATGGTAATATTATACACTAATTCACTAAATGGGGCATCTATGCCACACAAGCCCATGCCTGTTAATGTTCGGATCATTAATCGTGAAGAATAATTATATTTTTATAGATCCTGTTAAAATGATTCCTTCACTACAAATATGTAGAGCATCGGCACAAGTCGATACGCATAGGGCCTACTGTGTCTTATACATCCTAGATCATTCCATACTTAACCATCTCACTTGGACCTCGTTTACTATCATAGGATGACTAATGCATATACGCACAAACGAGTTATTCGGCTATGGTCACTCAGCGTGTAGCCACGATGAATCCGGCTTATGAGAACTAGATCATTCTCGACTCTCAAGAATGTTTTCAGTGTATTTCGATAATATTTAATCATAACTCATGTTCTGAGAGGATCTCTTACTACACTTGTCGCTGGTTTTAAAAAGGACTAAATGAGTTCATGACCCTTCAGGCAATTTACCGAACCACAGAAGTGCCTATTCTGTCTGGTCATTTAAAGGTACATATCTCGAGGTTTATTATTTCATGACAATAGTATATCACGCTTTTATAAACAGACGAAAAGCTGTTCTAGGCAGCACTTCCCAATTACAAAAAGTTGCTAAGAAGTCTTCCGGCGGGTCAGGTAAATTTGCTATAGTATTTTTTTGTAACTAATTAGAAGCCTGACTTCCATTTCACAGACTGCATTTAAAAAAAATTAAGAGGATCTCGTTTGTCTGACAAGAATGCTGTGCCAATCAGCTCTCTTTGCACGAACGTTTCTTTATAAAAGGATATTTTCCAAACCCCAGTTACTAAAATATGACTCATGTTAACACCATAATTAAATTAAGTACTTTGCTCACAAAACAAGTATGCCTCACATTCAAGTCTGACTCGAGGGCTCTTGCATTCTATCTAACACAGTATTATGATGTAGATTACATTCACAACTAATATACATTTTCACAGTAAGAATGCTTCTGCAGAGGGAAGTAGAAAATGACACTATCCACCTGTAAGTGAATAGTAAAATGTTGGTTCTATGCACATGAGATGAATCGTGATATATAGGTAGAATCATTTAATACCTCTAAAGTATGTAAAACCCCTTGTATAGACAGTAAAAACATGTTCACAAGCACCTGAGTTGTTACCTTGAAACTTAGTCATACTAGCTCACAATGAGTGTCGTACGTCTTAAGATGGGTTTGGCTATTCATGATCAGAAAAGTTTTAAAAGGATGAAATATAATATCTGAAAGACATATAACATTTGAAAAACATAAAAGTTACTCAGCTAAAGCTGAGTCGTTAGTGTGACTGTACATTATACTTTTCCACTCTGTAACTTACTTAGTGCTCCGACCATAAAGTTTTGAAAAAAAGTCATGTTAATTGAAGTGAAGGGTTGATAGACACGGTTGTGATAATGGATTGTTGTTCAGACACCCAGGAACCATTAGCGTGTACACCGCCCAGCTACCATCAGTTATTAAACGGGCATGATGACTAACTTCGTTCCTAGGGTTCTTCGATTTGCATGCTATTCTATCCTAGGGTAGGAGAGCTATTCGATACCTATACTGTGTGTAGGGTGAAGCTTGGAGAATCACTTCATCTCTACTCCTATCTGCCATCGAGGTAAGATGATCTACCAGAGGGTATTTCTGATACCTTCATTAGTTACTAGATTTACGCTGTTTACCGTAAGTGGACACTAAGTAGAATACCAGCCTATTGTCTTTCTTCAATTGTTTTATAGTCTATATCTATACTCGTTGATTGTAATCCTAGACTGTCATTTCGTTATATGCAGTTCTGTTGCTGCGATTGGTTCAGCCAGGGTTTGACACTAGTAATTGGAGTAGCCCAGGATCCCTGTCGTTCTCTATCTGGAACATAGTGGACATTGTGACTCATTCACTCTAAAATCTGAAATGTGCTGCTACTACGCAAAGTAGACAGCGGCCGATGCTATGGGACGTGCACCGCCACCCAGGGGATTAAGACCAAAAATACCTTCTGAGTAGAACTAATTAAAGCACCTTCCTGCACAAGCCATATTTTCTCTGTAAACATCCCAAGACCATCCTGCGAACATAAGATATACTTTCTTCTGAACACTCTAGTATGAAGACGCTATTCGCTGCGACATAACTTACTTTTCTTGCCTGAAACATCAGAAGAAGACCATCGCTGGTCATAATACTCCTGTCTCAACATTATACTGAACCACAGCTGGAGTGTCTGGATTAGTATTTTAAGTTATAGTGAGGTAAGATCCTAAATATTTTCTCATTATTACTTACTGAGATCATTGATTATTTTTCCATTATTTTGTTCAGGGGCGGGAAGGAAGACGTTTCCTGACAATCACTTGCCCACATGTAATAGTACTTTAAGGGACATAATCGTAGTTACTGCTATATGTAAGCCATCTGACCCTCTTAGTCGCTCTTTACTGGTTATGTAGAAGCTCATCACCATGGCACAATGGCCTCAGTCTTTAATGTGTTACTATAGCCTATCACATGTCCTGCTCAGTCTTTATGTTATTATAAGCTTTCATCCATGTGCCCCTCAGTCTTTACTGTATATATAGCTCTCTCACCACTGCCTGGTCATTGTCGTCATCTGTTATTATTATGCTATCATCCATGCCCTGGCCTCAGTCTTTACGGTATATTTAGATAAAGCTATCACCATGCACATGCTCAGTACTTTACTGCCTTAATTATAAGGCATCACATGCTGATCTGTCTTGTACTGTTTATAATTTCAAGCTGATCACCATAGACCCTGGCTCTAGTCTTCTTACTGTTTATAAGCTTATCATCATGCTGGCTGCTTGTTCTCTTACTGTTATTATTAGCTAGAGTCCACCATGCTGCTCCAATGTCTTTACTGGTTATGTATAAGCTATCACCTTGCTGGTCAGTCTTTACTGTGATGCTATAAGTATCCACCATTTGGTCTAGTCCAGTCTTTACTGTTATTTATAAGCTCCTTCACTATGCCTCGCTCGAGCTCTTTACATGTCTATTCACTAATGCTATCACCATGATCCTGACTGTCTTAGTCTTTACGTTATTTTATGCTATCACAATTCGCTACCTGCCTCAGTCTTTTTCAGCATGTATATCTAAGCTATCACGACTGCCCACACCCCGCGGCTCTAGTCTTCTACTGTTGAATTACTAATGCTATCTGCAAAATCACCATGTAGTGTAACGTCTATGATACGTTTCAACTGCTTTGATTATAAGCTTATCACCATGATGCTCAGCTTCTTTTTACTCGTTATTTTAAGCTCTTATACAACCATGCTGACTTCGAGTTCTTACTCTGCTTACTAGTTTAGACGTCTATCACCATGACTGCTCAGTACTTTTAACTAGACCAGTATTATATTTAACGCTTAATGCACCTGCCTGCCTCAGTCTTTACTGTATTATAAGCTCCTCTATCACCATGCTGCTCGTCCGCAGTATTTACTGTTATTTATAAGCTTTCAGCGTGATCACTCATGTCTGCTTTCCAGTCATGTTACAATGTTATTATAAGACTATGAAATCTACTCATGTACCTATGCTCTGTACTGGTACTGCTTCATTATAAGCTCCATTCACCATGCATGCTCAGTCTTTACTGTTTATTACTAAGCTGACACATGCTGTCCCCCTCAAAGTCTTGTCATCTTGAGTGTATATTAGTTAGTCTAAGTCACAGATCCCTCTTGCTCACGTCAGCATTTTGAAAATTGGTATAGCATAGGAGCCTACTCTCATCTGGGACTCAGTTTCTTTACTGGCCTTATTTAAGCATGTATCACACATGGCAAATCAATGATCACCTCAGTCTCTTTACTGGTTATTATAAGCTATCACGCATGGCACTCCTCCAGTGCTCCTTTACGTGGTGTCATATAATTCTAATAGTCCATCAATGCACCATGATCTGTCAGTGCTTTACTGGTTATTATAAGCTTGATCATCCATGCTGCTCTAGTCCTTATGACTAGTTATTGATAACTTGATCTCTACCCATGGACATGGTCAGTGTCAGGGAATAAGACTGCTCACTGCTTATATATGCTGAGAGGGAATCACAGCATGCTGCTCAGTCTGTTACGTGTTAATTATAAGCTTTCACCATGCAAGCTCAGGCGTTTACTGTTATGTAGTAAGCTCGGATCACCATGGCTGTCAGGTCTCTACTGTTATTATATAAAGAATAGCTCTCACCATTGCTGCATCAGTCTTTATGCGCGTTATTATATAGTCTTTATCACTCATGGCTTTATTATCAGATGTTTTCCTAAACAGGTTTTCATGACAGTGTTATTAACTTGAGTATCAGACAGACTTTATACACATCCACAAACAAACAATGGTGGTTGAAACACATTTATATACCAGAGTGGAACTGTCTCTGGGTAACAAACTTCTTCATTCAATATGTTCCCTTCTACAATTGTGTCTTTTTCAGCACTTACTGACTTTGTGCCATTCTATCTCTGCAACTAGTGCACCACCACCCTTCAGTGTGGGTCTTTATGTTTTAAAGTTTTCACCATGTGGTCAGTCTTCCTGTTATTAAAACTTCACCTGCTGGTCAGTCTTTACTGTTATTTAAGCTATCACCGCTGGTCAGCTTTACGTTTTAAAGCTTCACCTGTTGCTCAGTCTTTATTTTTTATAAGCCACCTCTGCTCAATCCCATTCATTGAAAACTGGAAACAATTTTATGGCAAACGATATGATGCAAGGGATGGGGTACATTCTCGGGGGGCGGGGGTTGGGTAGCACTTGCAGACTCGATTGAAAAGGGTCTTTGGTGAAATGCCATGATTTTAAACTGATGGAAGATAGGGGGTATGGGTGTTGTGGGAAAAAAGAGGTTGCAACACTGGGGTTGGGAAAAAATTTTTAAATGAAAAAAAAAGGCATTCACATGAAGTAAAAAATAAAGAAATAGAACGGGGTCAGCAAAAAAAGGGGGGACAGCAGGGGCAGCAAGGACTACCCCCTTAATTTTTACTATACAAATAGCAGGGTTTAGAAATAAATAGATGAGCTAAGATTAATTGCAAGTGAGGAAACATAGAATTATTGCTATAACAAGACCTGTCAATCTAAAGTAGAGAGTTTTGCCCTCTGAATGTCACATACAAGGCTAAAAATTTATTCCACACGACGGGTAAACGGGAAAGGGGGGGTGGGTTTAGCGATGGATGTCAGAGACAATTTAAATTGTTGTGTTAGAAAAGATAAAAAATTGGAAGCGTCACCCACTGAATCTTTTTGGTTACAGCTTCTCGGGGCCGAAAAAAAAATAATTTTGGGTGTTGATTTACGGGGCCCCCAAATCTTGAAGGGGGTGCAGTAAACTTCTAGGGACAAAATTTCGTAAGGCATCTACATAAAAATGTTTCTAATGGGAGATTTCAACTATAGACAGTTGACGGGAGCAATTTGACAGGAAATTTTAGGTCGGGGACTTTCTTGATCGATCCAGGATTGTTTTTTTTTAAAAAAAATTTTTGACAGAGCCAACTAGGGGGGAAAAAAAAAATCCTTGACGGTTCTTGCCAGTAGGAAAATAATTAAAAATCTTTAGGTTAAAGAGGCTTGGGGAGAGTGAACAAATCACTCGTTTTAACATACATGGAATTCCCCCAAAATGGCAAACAAGTCTCCGCCCTGATTTCGCTTGTGATTTCAAGGCTGAAAAATTACTTGGTGGGCTGAACTGGAAGACCGACTAAGGGTCAGTGGTGGTGATGGTTTTGCCGATATGATGTTTCCAGGGCTAGTTCAGCGCCAGTAAAATTATGTTCCAAATGGGGAAAATCAGACCCAAAAAAAATGATCCAAAAAGGATAAACAATAGATTAAAATTTTGTTTGGTCAAAAAGGTTTATATAGGAAATAAAAGAGGGAGAGGGCAATAAGAAATCGTATATTCATTAAAGGGGAAAATAAAAAGGGAATTAGAAAAGAAAAAAAGGAATTATGGGTTAAATTTGCAAGAAAATGAAGCAAACCCAAAAGGATTCTTTCAAGTATACAGAATGACGGGGACAAGATGGCCCCACTCAAAAGTTCCTGGGGTCACTCATGACAGGATAAGGAAATGTGTAGAATTTTTAACACATACTTTCCTCTCAGTTTTTACACAGGGGGGAACCAGCGATTTCCTAATGAAAATTATGTAGAAAGGAGATAATAAACTGTGAAATTTGGGTCACAATGACAGGCCCTTAGGCAAATAGATAAATTAAAACTAAAAATCCCCGGGCCCTGAGAACTGAAAGAAGGGTTAAAAAGGAATGTAAAGGGGAGTTAGCACACCTTTGGCAAATCTTTCAACATATCATACAAACTGGCTGGTGCCAGAAAGTGGAAAATGGCAAATGTGATCCCTTTTTTCAAACAGGGGACAGGTCCTTACTTTTGAACTATAGACCAATAAGCCTAACCCCCATAGTGGGAAAAAATTTTGGAATAATAATTGCCGAGGGAGTTTTAGCCACCCTTGAAAAGCATAAATTTAAACAACGAACCAGCATGGTTTTACAAAGGGGGGGTTCCCGCCTTACAATTTTATTAACTTTTTCACTAATGTATTTGAGGAGGTTTGATCATGGTAATGAATATGATATTGGTATATGGACTTCATTAAGGGTTTTGACAGGGCCCCCCCCAGAGACTATTGAGGAAAATTAAAGCACATGGAAAAGGAGGAGAAAAATTTTTTCCCGGATAGAGGATGGTTGACAAATAGGGGAAGGAGAGTTTGCATAAATGGGGAAAATAGAGTGGGGAAGGTCCGAGGGTGTTTCCCCAGGGGCAGTGTTGGGCCCCCCGCGTTCACAATCTACTAAACGAAAGATGAGGGCATAAAGGGGCGAATCGGGAATTTGCCGATGACACCAAAAAAGGCCGTGAATTATTCTGACGAGGCATTCGAGCCTCCCGGGAAAATTTGAAAGATAGCAGTGGGCGGGAAGTGGCCAGATGCAGTTTAATATGACAAAAGCAAAGTTTAAATGTGGACAGGCAATAACCGCCCATATAAACTAAATAAATTTAAACTTAATATTTCGGATGCGAAAAAGATTTAGGAGTTCTGGTTAGATAAACTAAAACCAAAACAACAGTAAATGTTCGCAATAAAACTAATAGAAACCTTGGCTTCATATCAAGAAGCATAAATAAAGGAGTCCT
>NW_026480441.1:0-12516 GCF_026875155.1 Cherax quadricarinatus
GAAGATTTGCCTCATCGTGCAGCCCCCAAGGGGGGGATTAAAAAAAAACGTTGAAGCACTGAAAGCAGCTAAGGTAAATTTAGCTTCTGACATACAGACGGACACAATCATCCAATTGTTTTAAACATTGGAGTGATTATTATCACTGTTTTGTGCAAAATATAGTAAGTAAAAAATGATGTTCATTTGCTGAAAACAGCAGGAGGCCACATGATATGTGGTCCCATTCCTTTTCAAAGTGGGAAAGAAGCTGATATTGATTCAGTGGAAAATGTACTAGTTACGAGAATAACCGCTGATCAGTACCACAGCAAAAAATCATTACTGGAAGAAATGAATGAACCAGTTGATAAGTTGTGGGATTTAGATGCGATAGGTATTGATGTAAATAAACAAGCCCACAAGAGTCTCAGATTTATAACCAATATTTGGACACTGTCAAGTATAAAGATGGACAGTTTTTGGGTTAAGTACCATGGAAATTAAATCCACCACATCTGCCTAGCAATTATCGCCATGGCTTTCGGACAGATGAAAGCACAAATACATGAGCTCGGGAAGAAACCAGAGCTACTGACTGTCTATGATAATATCATACAAGAACAGTTGGACAATAAATTCATTGAGGAAATAGGGGAAGATAAGTTGAAGACAGAAGCTCATTATCTCCCCCCACCATGGAGTCAGAAAAGATTCTGATACCACTCCACTACGTGTTGTATATAATTGCAGCGCACGTGCAAATAAAGTTTTTAGCAAGTCTTAATGACTGTCTGATACCGGACCCTCACTAACTGAGAAGCTTGGAGACGTGCTTATGAAATTTCACATAAACCCAATGCCTACCGGCTGATATTTCCAAAGCTTTCTTAGAGTAGGACTACAAGAAATAGAGATTATACTCGATTCTTGTGGCCTGAAAATCCACATGATCCTCAAAGTCCTGTGAAAATTTATCGTTTCAAATCAGTATTATTGGTGCAAAAATTCTCTCCATTCTTACTAGAACTACTCTAAATGCACATTTGAAGAAATCTGAAAGTCCCTTCAAAGAAATCTTAAAGAAAAGTTTGTATGTGGACAATCTTCAAGGTACTGTGAATATAGAGGAGGATTTGAAATCCTTATACAGAGAAACTAACAAGGAGATGAAAGAAGCAAATATGCCTCTAAGGATGTGGAATACAAATTCAAAGCAATTAAGGGAACTTATCAAAGAAGATTTCGCTGAAACTGAAATTCCTGATTGCAACAATATGCTAGGACTAAATTGGAACACACAGGAAGATACCTTGAGTCTCAAAAGGATAAACAATAAATTTCATGCACTCACTAAACGTAGTTTACTGTCAAAGGTATCACAATGTTTTGATCCTCTAGGACTCGTCTCACCAATTACCATAAGGGGTCATAGTGGTACCATCCACTAGTCGAAGTAGGTCTTCGTCCAAAGGTTGAACAAGTGTTGAAGAATTTTTTGTAACAAGATCCTACTTCGACTAGTGAATTTGGACCACTATGACCCCGCCCCTCCATCTGCTTCACGTCACCTCACTACAGTATATAAGCCACGTCTACGGCCCTATGCTGTACATTCTACAAGATTGATGGACTGAACCATCGACTCCAGGTTGAGGGAACTGATTACCTCATTCTCCTCCTCTCCTTACGTCCTTCACTCTTTGTATTGGACTGATGAAGGCCCACTGGTGTGGCGAACGTTTTCCTGAATAAAGATTCCCATATGCTGCATAAGTGTCTCAATCTTCAACTTGTCGGTTTTTTCAAACCATTCTCACAACTGTCAGACACTGCATGGATCATGGGATCTTGTTATCCAAAGAATTCTTCAACACTTGTTCAACCTTTGACGAAGACCTTACTTCGACTAGTGGATGGTACCACTATGACCCCGCCCTCCATCTGCTTCACGTCACCTCACTACAGTATATAAGCCACGTCTACGGCCCTATCTGTTACATTCTACAAGACTGATGGACAGAACACATCGACTCCCAGTTGAGGGACTGATTACCTTCAATTCTCCTCCTTCTCCTTACGCCTTTCCTCGCTTTGTTTGTAACTGGATGAAGCACTGTGTGGCGAAACGTTTTCCTGAATAAAGATTCCCATAATGCTGCATAATGTCTCAATTTCAATGTTATGTAAAGATTTTTAATTTTGCACCAAAAGAATCATAGAAAACTTACCTGACATTATAACAAGAGCAATTAATTTTAGCCTAACCCAACTAAATATATTTTAAATACGTTTTACAATAATTTAATACAAAACCAAACACATCAAATATATTTTTTTTCGTTAGGTTCAAGAATGATTTTGGCGAAATCATTGCATACACAAATTTTTTCACTTGTCCTATATGGCAAGATGAACGTTGCTATTTAAGCCAAGATCGCAAGTTCTGCCTATTGGACTTGCCAGCAAGGTTCAACATCCTTCAGGGATTGGAATTGGATTTACATCAAGAAGGATTATCGATGGACGAAGATTGGAAAACAGTGTGTATTGTGTTCGCAAATCTGTGTTAGTTTACCACAGATTAGCGTCATTCCTGGTGATCCTTGACTGTGTTTCAGGTGCTTCAGAACAGTGAGCCACGGAGGGTGGCTACGGCCCGACTGGGGCACTGAGCCTCACAGCTCTGCACCCGGTGTGGGCGGCTGTGAGGTCAACAGGCAGCAGCTCTGCTGCTTGGCTCTGTCCCCACACCTACAGTCACCATGACAGATCCATGAGAGCGGCTAAACGTTCCTTGGAATGCGGGGACGAGTTGGAGGGACGACGTGGGGCAGGTGGGAAGGCCCACCAGAAGTGCCAAGGATGCAGTGGAGACTACTGTGCCTACCAATCTGCCACTAGGTCTCAGCAGCCCCTACCCAAGAAACTTGGCACCCCCAGATTGGCCATAGGGGTCGTGGAAGGAAGCCAGGAGGAAGTAGCTCCTCAAGTGGCAAGGGATGGAGCCATCCCCAGGTCCCTACACCATTTGCTGTTGGCCCTCCACAGTGGACGGGGACTGGTTTGACTCCACGTGAAGGAGAAGTTCCCGCTCAGCTGGGCACAGCAACCAGGGCCATCAACAAATCAAGGTTCCCAACTTCGGGTTTGTAAGGTATCTAGAGGTCTCCCCTAACACCTCAAGTTTCCGCTGCAGTTCACTCTTCAGGAACGAGGTCTGGTCATTCCTCGGGACGAAGACTCTTACGAGGAGTTTGAAGGGGCTGGTTGTTGACCCATCCCAGCATGGTGGAACTGCATGCTTCGAAAGGTGTACAGGTGGTGCTTTACACGTCCCCTGTTGCCCCTCCCACTGGACCCCATTTTGGAAGTGCCCAATAATGTCAAGGCGGACGACTCACTGCAACGGTGAACAAGGTGCCCACCCGCCAGGTGCTGATCCACCACAAAGGTCCACTTCCCACGCACCTGGACCTTGGGGTCTGGGGAAGATTCAAGACCCGACCATACCTGTCAGGCCCAGTACAATGCTTCAACTGCCAGGGGTTCAATCATATTGCAGCCACCTGCCAGCGAGAGAAGAAGTGTGGTGTGTGCAGCAAGGCACACGACTCGAAGGACTGCATTGCAATCCTCAAACATCCACCTGGCGAAGCCCTTCGGCCAGAGCCCAAGTGTGCCAACTGCTCAAAGAGGCACCATGCCTGGAACCGGAGCTGTCCTGTGATGGTGCAGCACTGGCAGCAGGTTCGTCATCGGAACGACCCGACAGCCCCGACGCCACCCAGCCTTGGAACTGCCCAGCAACAGTCAGCATGGGCTCCAATCACGGTTCCCCGGATACCGCAGGAGGGCAATACCAGCGAGTTCCCAGCACTGGGCTCCCAGCGGTGGCATCAGAGGGCAGACACTGGTTTGCAGCAGCGCGGTCAACTGCGGCGTCAGATGGCAAGGTGGCCAAGAAGGCAGAATCATTGGGAAAAACAGCCACAGGCCAGGCACACTGCCCAGCAGGTCCCAGCTGGGCACCAACATTCCTTGCCATACGGCCAGCAGGCCTCTTCCCAAGGACAGGCCCCTACTGTGAGCGGCCAGCGTCAGGCAGAGGTTCCCCGCCAGGGGACTTGGAAGCCCATGGCCACTCATGCCGGGCCCAGGGTGCACCCAGCTTATGCTGCTGCAGTGTCGACAGCCACCCAGACATACCCAGTGACCCAGCCCCGCCTCGACGGGTCGTCCAGCTCAATGCCTGCAGAGGTAATGGTCGAATCCTTTCCGGATCGACTGAAGAAAACCATCGGGATCTCGAGAATCATCTCAGAATTATTCGCTCCTCTGTCGCCTGCTGCCGTCGGCAGAGGACAGGGGCGCCTGCAGGCAGCTCCTGTCATGGATGCTGGGCGTGGTCCTACTGGACAGGAAAGACTCAATGGAACTTCAAGCCATCATCCAGGAGTCCTTCCAGTCTGTGATGGAGGAGGCCCCGGAGTCGCCAACAACGGACGACGAGTCCCAGGCAGAGATGGAATCAGTGAGCCACCTCTGCGGCCCTTGAAGATCCTCCAGTGGAACATTTGTGGGCTGCAGCGGAAAATTCACTTAGTGATTGAAGCTGCAGTTCAGGATGAGGTTGATGTCTTCCTGTTTCAGGAGACACTCACCGATTTGTCACGTCAAATGCAGCCACGTATTCCGGGATTCTCTGCCTACCTTCAGCGCCTGGAAGGGACTGGCAGGGGCACGGCGATCTACGTCAGGACCACTATCCCTCATTCAATCTCCACTGACCCCATCGACTGTGGGGAGGGCGTAGAGGTTCAGGCTGTCACCCTACACCTGGCGGATGGACCTCTCGTGGTTTACAATATTTACAGAAGCTCTCGGTACACCCTTGACATCTCAGAGGTGGCAGCACTCGCCCCACGGGAGGGTCTTGTTGTGGCTGGGGATGTCAATGCCCACCACCCAATACTTTCTTCTGTCTCTCCTACCAACGCAGCTGGGAGGCACCTTGCGGCTGTGCTGGAGGAGGTCCCTGAGATCGCCCTCCTCAATAATGGTGAGCCAACCCATCACTATGGTGGCCGCTTGGATGTCACACTCATCTCTAGGCGGTTGCTCTCGAGCGCGAGATGGGAGGTCCACCCCCATCTCACCAGTGATCACTTTGCAGTGGTCACTACGCTGATGGTCCAGCGGTGCCCGCTCCCCACACCTACCCCCAGATGGAATCTAAAAAAGGCCGACTGGCAGTGCTTCCAGGAGGTCATTGAGCGTTGGTGGGCGGAGTCTCCCCTTCCAGAAGACCCAGATGAGGCGGGTTTCAAAGCTTCCAGGGGGCCCTTCAATGTGCAGTGGGGGCAGCAAACCTAAGAATTAAAAGGCGGAGGGTCAAAATAAACGTGACTGGGGGTTTTTAAACAATGGGGAAACATCGGGGAAAACAGAACCACCCCCCAATCAAATTTTGGTACGAAAAGATGCCAGGCGTAACCCCCGGGTTGAGCCCATCGTCTGCTCGGGGAAAAGTGGTGCGGCATGCACCCATGTCCCCAACCCGGGTCCGGCAGGCAAAGGGTTCGAGTGGTGGGGCGTCCTTCAGTTTATTTCCTCCACCTTATCTAAAGTTTTGGCCCAAAAGGTTACGTTTGGGCCAGGGCGGGCGTGCAGTGGGTTTCGGTTGCCCCAGACCCCGCAAGGGGGCAGAGCGTTTTGGTGGACCTTTTCACCCCAGGGGGCGGCCATGGCTCAATTTTCCTCGGGATTTTCCGGGAAACCTCAAGCCACCCCCCTTTCCCTAAAAGGGTGATGGTGACCCCAAGCAGCATGCCAGGCGGGGGGGATGTCAGGTTAAAGACTTAAACCGGACCAGGATCCCCCAGGCAGCCTTAACATCTCACGAGACACTGCTCCGGGGCTGATGGTATCCCCCTAGGGGTTGACACCGGTCGGGCCCATTCGGGAACATTCAGCTGTCCGGGGAGTAAACAACCAGATTTGGGGGCGAGCTGGCAAACTCCCGGGCCGGAGGGAAAAGGGGGCTGCCCACCCTTCCCGTTTCCAACCCGGGGGATCCGGGGCGGGTTGAGACCCATCTCCCTCACCGTTGCATCTCAAAGGTGTCTGAAAGGGGGTGTTGGAGGCCTGAGGTGGAAGCTTGGCCCTCCTCATAAACCCCTCTATGGCTTCACCCAAGGAGTGGGCCTTTCGAAAGCCTTACCACCAATAAACCGGCATTGGGTGGACCCCCAAGCCCAATTGGGTTTTTCTTGACCTCGAGAAAGCTTTTGGCAAAGCCGTGCACTGCCCCTCTTCACTTTTGGGCCCGCGGGGGGTTTAAAAGGCAGGCTGTTTTCATGGTTTTTCTTTTCCTTTCCGGGGACAGGGGGGGCCCGGGTTTCCGTTTCCCAGGGCAGCCTCTTCTCTCAAGCCCCCTGGAAAAGGGCACCCCACAGGGCGGGGTGTTTGTCCCACCCTGTTCAATGTACTGATGCATCAGCTGGTGTCCTTCCCTTTCTCCAGGGGACCACCCACCTCAGCTATGCCGATGACCGGGCACTTGCCCTACCAGGAAGCGCCGGTTTTTGCAGCGTGCCCAGGAGGCCCTGATCTGCTGGCTTCCACCTGCCGCCCTTGGGGACTAAAATTTATCTGCAGCAAAACCCCAAACCCAGGGTCCTTCGCACCAAGGTCCCAGTCAGGGGGCTGCGGGTCCTGGGCATGACCTGGAGGGGGGTTCCATTTTTTAAGGCCCCCTTGGATCTACATTGCAGGCACCTCACCTTCCAAAAAACATGTGCCCCACTTTAAAAAGGGGCTCTCCCGGGGTCGGGCTTTGGGAGTGCCAGGGCCCCAACCCTAGGGTTTGGGGGCCAGCCCGGGGCATGAGGTTGCTCTACATCCGGGCTTTACGTTTCCCTCGTTACTATGGGGCACTTGCTCTGGTTCACGCCAACCCCCAAACATAAAAACCCTCTGTGTCATCCAAAACCCAGCTGTAGGGGGGCCTTTGCTGGGGCCCCTTTGGTGGGCCAATGCAGTGGCTCTAAACCCTTTGGGGTGCAGCTACAGCCTTTGAAGACAGGATCCAACTGGTAGTGCCCGGAGGATTGCAAAAGTATCTCCGACTCCCCCGGGGCTGACAAATATGAGAAAATTTAGGGTCCCCAGGGGCAGGGCATTCCACCCCGGGTTTCCCCGGGCCCCCGGGTTTGGGTGTGGTTTGGTAGCAGATGCCCCCACAGAAAACTCTTGGGCCCCTGCCTTGGCCCCCGGCGGGGAAACTGCGACGGAAATGGCAAACGAACTACACGGTGCCCCCCCCCTTGGGCAAAGAGGTTTTGGGGGTGAGCTGGACAACCCAAACCCAAAAGCAAGAGGCATTGACCCGGGGGCCCTTCTGGGAACCACCTGGGTCGGCTAGCCCCCTTTTGGGTGGGGGAAAAAAGGGCCCCGGGTTGGGGTGCCCCTATTACACTGATGGCACCCGAGACCCAGTGGCAGGCCGCAAAAGCTTCTGGGATGTTCCACAGCATCTGAACCCGCCAAAGGGTTTGGGGCCCCCAACCCTTGGGACCATCCTCCAGGCCCAAATCTTTTTCCATCCAACAAGCTCTGCGGCATGCTCTTGCAGACCCCAGCTCCCCCATCATCCAGTTGAAATTTCCCAAAGGGAGCAATCCCAAACGCTTATGCACAGAGAGCCAAAGGACAAAATAAATTTTTCATACCATCCGGGGGGAAACCGGGAACTCCCCATGGGGCCCGGGTCGCGGGGTACCCTCAATGGGGTTCCCCAGCCATGTGGGTATCCCTGGCAATGATGTGCAGAGAGGCTGCTGGGTGCAACCCTGGGCACAGCCACCATTTTCGCGATTTTCCCTCAGCCTCAGCCCCGATTGCGCTGTTTTGGCCCGGGTGGGGGCGGCAGGCGGGCCCCTTCCCTGACCCTGGGGGGGTCACGGGCCTCTGTTGGGGATGTAGGGCGACCCAAAAGGGGGCCCCCTCCAAAATTTTTTGGACAAAGTCCCGGGAAAATGAGGGTGCATATTCCCACCGCCTACGCTTGGGATCCCACCACTGCGCGGGTTGTTTTTTTTTTTTTTTTTTTTTTTTTTTAAAATTTTTTTTTGTTTTTTAATTTTTTTTTTTTTTTTTAATTTTTTTTTTAAACCCCCCGTAGGGCCGGCCCGGAAGAAAGGGCAGCCCTTGGGGTATTTTTGCTGGGGCAAGGGGAAATTCCCCCAAACCCCTTTCCCCAAAAATTCCCTTTTTTCATGTCAATTGGCCCCCCCTTAAATTTTCTGCAGGGCCCCCCCCCTTTTTGGGGGGGCCTCCATTGCACTGTAAAACCAGCCAATTTGTGCCCACTAACGTTTGGTACGTCCTTGGCCATAGGGGCCCCGGGGAGGTACCCCCCCCCCCTTCCTGTGAAAGGGCCTGCCACACAGGGGCCAAATAACGATAAATGTCACTTCCCCACCCCGGGGGGCCCAATTTCCGGGGCCCCCAAAATGGGGGGAGACCCGGGCCGGGGGGTTTCCGGCGAATCAAAAAAGAAAAGAAAAAAAAGAAAAAGGCAAAAACTAAAACCTTTTTCAAGGTAAATTTACAGGGGCCTTAGCTTCGAAATATAGACCCCAAAAAGCCCTTTCCTCCATAGTGGGAAAAAATTTTTGGAAACAATATTTTTTATTGGGAAAAGGGTAAAATTTATTAATGAATCCAACAAGGTTTTTAATAAGGGGCGTTTTTCCGTTTACGAAATTTTCTAACTTTTTTCACTTGGGGGTTTTTAGGAGGTAGATTTATGGGAAAAAATTGATTTATGTTTATGGCTTTTAGTAAGGCTTTTTAATAGTTCCCCATTAAAGACTAAATGAGGGAAAATTAAGGGACACGAGAAAGGAGGAGAAAGTTTTTCCTGGTTAGAGGAATGGTTTACAAAAAGGTAGCAGAGAGTTTGCATCAATGGGGAGAAATCAGAATGGGGGCACTTCACAAGCGGTGTTCCACAGGGTTCAATGTTGGGTCCCTTGTTGTTCAAAATTTACATAACGACATAGATGAGAGACTAAATTAGTGGCATAAGCAAATTTGCTGATGACACCAAAATAGGCCGTGTCCAATTCATTCTAATGAGGACATTAGAGCACTCCGGGATGGTTTGAATAGTCTGATGCAGTGGTCGGAAAAAATGCCAGATGCAATTTAATATAGATAAATGCAAAGTTCTAAATGATGGATAGGAAAATAACCACGCCACATATAAACTAAATAATGTAGATCTTAATATTATTGTTTGCGAGAAGAATTTAGGAGTTCTGGTTAGCAGTAGCCTGAAACCAAGACAACAGTGCATTAGTGTTCGCAATAAAGCTAACAGAATCCTTGGCTTCATATCAAGAAGTATAAATAATAGAAGTCCTCAGGTTGTTCTTCAACTCTATATATACTTGGTTAGCCTCAGTTAGATGCTGCTGCACAGTTCAGGTCACAATATTATAGAATGGATATAAATGCACTGGAAAGCTTTCAAGGAGGATAACAAAGTTGATCCATGTATCGGAAATCTTCCCTATGAGGGAAGACTGAGGGCCCTGAATCTGCACTCTCTAGAAAGGCGTAGAATTTGGGGTGATATGACTGAGGTATATAAACGGAAAACAGGAATAAATAAAGGGGATGTAAATAGAGTGCTAAAAATATCTAGACAGGACTCGCAGCAATGGTTTCAAGTTGGAAAGGATATAGGAAAGCATTGGGTGTGAATTAGATCTTACTAGCTTGTGCTACTAGTTCAGATGCCGTGCTCCTTCCTTAAGTGGATGTGACCTGACTGGGTGGGTCATTGGTCTAAGCCGGGGGGTGACATGTACCTGCCTCGCATGGGCCAGTAGTCCGGCTGCAGTGTTCAGTTTTTCTTATGTTCTTGCGTTCTTATACATACATACAGTAGTGTGAATATTAATTGGGAGAGTGATGAAATAGGACAGTTGCTTCGAAAATTAATGCTTATTTAAAAAAATATACGGCAATGAAGTGACACATCATTGTTTTAATAAAAGACATGACTACCCTCTCTCTCTCTCTCTCTCTCTTTCTCTCTCTCTCTCTCTCGTGTGATGAATGGTTTGAAAAACCGACAAGTTGAAGATTGAGACACTTATGCAGCATATGGAAATCTTTATTCAGGAAACGTTTCGCCACACAGTGGCTTCATCAGTCCAATACAAAGAGGAAGGCGTAAGGAGAGGAGGAGAATGAGGTAATCAGTCCCTCAACCTGGAGTCGATGTGTTCAGTCCATCAATCTTGTAGAATGTACAGCATAGGGCCGTAGACGTGGCTTATAATACTGTAGTAGGTGACGTGAAGCAGATGGAGGGCGGGGTCATAGTGGGTTTACCATCCATAGTCGAAGTAGGTCTTCGTCCAAAGGTTTGAACAAGTGTTGAGAATTCCTTTGGTAACAAGATCCCATGGCTGCTGCAGTTCTGACAGTTGGGATGAATGGTTTGAAAAACCGAAAAGTTAAGAATTGAGACACTTATGAGCATATGGAAACCTTTATTCAGGAAACTTTTCGCCACACAGTGGCTTCATCAGTCCAATACAAAGGGAAGGCGTAAGGAGAGGAGGGAATGAGGTAATCAGTCCAACCGGGGAGTCGATGTGTTCGGGTCCATCAATTTTTGTAGAATGTACAGAATAGGGCCTTTAGACGGGGCTTATATATCTTAGTGAGGTGAACGTGAAGAAGGAGGAGGGGTCATAGTGGTACCATCCACTAGTCAAAGTAGGTCTTGTCCAAAGGTTGAAAAGTGTTAAAGGAATTCTTTGTAACAAGATGCCCATGATGCTGCAGTGTCCTGACAGTTGTGATGATGGTTTGAAAAACCGGACAAAGTTGAAGATTGAGACACTTATGCTGCATATGGAAATCTTTATTTCAGGAAAAACGTTTCCCCAACACTGTGGCTTCATCAGTCCAATACAAAGAGGAAGCGAAAAGGAGAGGAGGGATGAGGTAATCGTCCTAATGGAGGTCGAGTGTTCAGTCCATCATCTTGTTGAATGTACAGCATAGGGCCACGTCTACGGCCCTTTTGCTGTACATTCAAACAAGATTGATGGACTGAACACATTCGACTCCAGGTTGAGGGACTGATTACCTCATTCTCCTCCTCTCCTTACGCCTTCCTCTTTGTATTGGACTGATGAACCCACTGTGTGGCGAAACTTTTTCCTGAATAAAGATTTCCAATGCTGCATAAGTGTCTAAATTTCTTCAACTTGTCGGTTTTTCAAACCTTTTCATCCAACTGTCAGACACTGCAGCACATGGGATCTTGTTACAAAGAATTCTTCAACACTTGTTCAAACCTTTGGACGAAGACCTACTTCGACTAGTGGATGGTACCACTATGACCCCGCCTCCATCTGCTTCACGTCACCTCACTACAGTATATAAGCCACGGTCTACGGCCCTATGCTGTACATTCTAACAAGATTGATGGACTGAACACATCGACTCCAGGTTGAGGGACTGATTACCTCATTTTCCTCCTCTCCTTACGCCTTCCTCTTTGTATATGGACTGATGAAGCCACTGTGTGGCGAAACGTTTCCTGAATAAAGATTTCCATTTTGCTGCATAAGTGTTCAATCTTCAACTTGTCGGTTTTTCAAAACCCTTTCATCACAACTGTCAGACACTGCAGCACCTAGGGTCTTGTTACAAGAATTCTTCACACTTGTTTTCAACCTTTGACGAAGAAAAAAAATACTTCAGAAATAGTGGATGGTACCACTATGACCCGCCTCCATCTGCTTCACGTCACCTACTACAAATTATAAGCCACTCTACGGGCCCATCTGAATCTAAATTAGGAAAAATGCTAGTAAGATTCTAAATTTTCCCCCTCTTTACCTTCCTTTAAATTCGATACCATTTGGCGAACTTTCTGATAAAATTTTAGCCTATTCTCCTCCCTTTAATTGTCGGTTTTCAACCATTTATCCCGAGGAAGAGAAAAAAGGGAAGAGGAAGGGGTTTGCATGTTTTAAAACAAGATTTCCTTCATTGCATTTTTTCAATTAACTTTTTTCGGAACGTTTTTCATTTTCCTTTAATTATGACCTACTGTGAGAGATAAGCGCAAGAAAAAACTAAAGAATTGAAACTGAGGCCTACTGCCAAAGGGGGCAGGTACTTCACCCCCCCCTTTAAAAAATCCCCCAGTCATCAATCCCAAAAAGCACCAAACTGAAAAGTAGTTAAAACATAAACTAAAAAAAATGTTTCCCACCTTTCCAATTAAAACAGTTTGGGGCCCCCTAGAAATTTTTTTCACCTTTTACATCCCCTTAAAACCGTTTTCCCTTTATTACCCCAGTAATCACCCCAAAACCCTTTCCCAAAAAAAAGGGGCCCCCCTCTTTTCTAGGGGGAAAATTTTGATCATATCCTTTTTTTTCCTTTGGTTTATCATTTATATCCCCCAAAATTTACCCCAAAAAGTGCAGCAGCCCA